>BOPP01000234.1:1247319-1267075 GCA_017312745.1 Gryllus bimaculatus | reverse complement strand
CAGTCTCTTCCGACCCTAAGTACCCGATCCTTCACACACAGCCACTAAGCCAAGCGAAACTGAGCGTGGGAAAAGAAGGATTCTGAGTAGCACCACCGCTGGCGGGCTCTAGCGGGTAAGGGTTATGAAATATAATATCTAAATTAAAAAAAACATTAGCACCTCAAATCTTACGTTGGTGCAGAAAGCCATAAGACAATGTCGAACAGTATATTGGAAAATTCATTTGTAACAATCTACAACACATATACAATCTGTATAATGATTCTAAGAATAAACTGAAAGTGTGCTGTTATGCCATTTCAGTTTAGGCTTTTGAAGTTGAAAACAAGTGGTTATCATACACTCTTGTTTATTTTTAAACGTAAGTCACATCCAAATTTATTGTTGAACTATAATATTCGCAAGACATATAATATTGCGGAGCGTTTATGATACATTGCGAGAAAGTATGTGCTTTGGCAGCACCAACTAATTTTTTTGTATTTGATTCCCTAGATTCTAAGGAGTGCGAGGGTAACGTTTTATTTTGCTAAAATTCCATTAAATGTGGGTTATTTATGTACATTTGTGAACTACTGCCAGTGGACACTCCCCCTTCTTTCTTTGACGTCTTCAAAACGAGAATTTGTCTTTTGTAACTTCTGAATTTGGTGAGTTCGTTCACATTTTAAGAAGTTATTTATTTCGAATGTTGCAAATGCTGTACATAAATAGTCTCTTGGAATAAGGAAAAACATTGGTTTTCCGCTGGGTTTTGTTCTGTTATTGTTATTCAGTTCTGTTAGTCTGGGGAGCAGATATAACATATACCAGACTGATGACCTACAAAGCAATATGACGATCCAAGATGACTATGGATCCATATTATATAATTCAGCTAGTAAAAAAGATCTTAGAGAAACTGTGATGTTATACACAAAAAAAGCTCTACGAATAAGCACGGTCTGCTTTCATACCAGCCCCATTTGGCAGTCTCATCGTAATAGAAGCCAAGGAACCAACCACTAGCATCGTAGTCAATGCTAACCCTAAATATTGCCATCAAAACAGCGGAATCAAATATCCTATTATCTTCCATGATATATACCCCAAAACTTCAAAATTACTACAAAGTACAAAATGCTTTTCACCAGTCTACTATCCAAAGTTAAAAACCTGCTGAGACAGCTAAACCTTCAGGAACGGAAAGAAAGAAATAATAGTATACCACCATGGACAATCGCCTGATATAGGGAGCAGATATATCACCAGAACTCCCCAAATAAACAAAATTGTTAAAAAAGATCGGAAAATCATATTTGATGAAATAGAAGATAAATATACAAATTACTTATACAATCATACCAAAGATATCAATAATAGAGCTGGAAATATGCAACAGCAATTACCAAAGATATTCAAATTACGAAAAGCCTGACATCCCTATTCCAGCACCACTACAGCTGAAATATGTTCTATAATGACAGCCTTCAAAATGTCACAAAACCAGAATAACAATTTTGTCATATCTCTCTTCGTCTAGAAGCAATAAACAATATTCGCAGTAATTTACACCACATCTACCAATGATATAGTATTCATGAAATATATTATGACAGTATACAATTCTAAAAAAAACTCCTCATAATTGCTTGGATATTATTAAAACATTGCCTGAACAGAACACGATGAGTCTTGTAGAGGAAAATGTAAGCCCTGAAACAGGACAGTATCATTTGTAACAATACACACACACCTGCAAGGATTTATATACGTACATCAAGAAATGCAAAAATGCAAGTGGAGCACATCTGGGAAACCATGAAATCTACCCCTCTACACAAACAAGTTAAACGTTTTTACTCTCTGAAACTAAGAAAACATTTTCAAGAAAGATTCAGGTAACAATAACAAGAATAAGAACTGGTCATTGCAAGTTCAGTCATCAACACTTGTTAGCTGGAAATCCCCACCCACCTGCCAGCACTGTGATACCTTCTTAACTTTCACATATTTTAACTCAATGTCCTATGTTTCAGTACAGCCGACATACTCTAGAAGGAGAGGCAAATCCTGACTTAATGCTATACGTCTCAATGAATACCCAAAATCAATTATTAAAATTCTATTTGTTAAAGTTAACATTTAATATTGTTAAGTTGTATTTAAAGTAGTCGCTAATGACCACAGCTGTCGATGCACTAATAAACTAAAAAAAACGTTCTGGTTAGTTGAGCATGCGAAATTATGAAGGCTATTCGTGGTTTTTCCGAATGGTGGTATTACCGTATTTCCTTCGTGCTTTGTTTGGGCTTACTGTGATGAAGCATCTTAAATATTTGTTGTTGTTTTTTAATCATTTTTTCCGCGAGGAATTGTGAAAGGATTCAGTGGTGTATTTACATCCGACGTATTTGCAAAAGTTAAAAAAGCTTCATTCATCCTATGTTGAGAACACTTGGGAAGAAAGTCTCGTGAATATTGATATGATGATAAAAAATATTACAGCATCGTAAACGTTTACCTCCCGAATTATTACATAAGGTACGTTTTTATATTTGTTTTGAATTTCCGCGTAAGTGAATGTGCTAGTAAAAAGTGCGGGTTGAAACATACACCATTTTCTTTTTTTGAAAGAAATTCTCTTAAAAGTAAGAGAGCGTGAGCGTGGAGCGACGGCGGAGGCGCGAACCACGACGCGAGAGCGATAGCCAGAAGGCCCTCCGCAACACAGCACGTTGGATCCGTCGCGGACACACTTGGTGTTGGGACCCACGCGGACGACGTTAGTTCAAAGATTGCGTGGGCCATAAAATAATTTCTAGCGTGAGCAATACGAACTGAATAATCAGTTCACTCATTCTAATGGAATGAATAAACAAACACGAAAATATGTAGTTTACTTCATTATTAATTGTTTAATATCTCTACATTATAATTTTAATAGTACTTTCTATTGGGGGCGGGTGCCCTCACTACAGATTTATTGAAGTGGTAATACCATTACATTTGAATTGTTGTAAAAATATTATGTGTGGTTTGAGTGAAACGAATGTTTAAAGTTATCGTGGAAAAGTGATTGACAACCCCTTCATCTGTTCATATTGTTGAGAACCGACTTTTCTCTTTTCCTGGGATGGCAACACGAAAATGTTCAGGTCAATAACGGTCACCGTAAACTTCCGATTTACATTCAATAGAAAAGCAGTAAGGGCTATTTGGTTGGCACAAAGCACCGACAATATGAGATTTCCAAGCATAATTTATGCTCCAAAATTCTGGTGGAATAACAATAAAGATTCTCAAAGTTTACAAACACCATGGTCTGCCTCAAGATGTGACGGCGAAAACAAGTCTGTTATATCAAGATCTTGCAAGTCCAGATTTATTGAGAAAGTTTTCTCAATAAATAACTCCCCCGTCGCTCCGCGCTCACGCTGCTTTATAAACCTCTCTTACTTTTAAGAGAATTCTTTTTCAAAAAGAAATGGGTATTGTTTTACCCCGCACTTCTACTAGCACATTTACTTACGCGAAATTCAAAACAGAACTAAAATAAGACCTTACTTAATCATTCGGAAAGTAAACGTTTACGATGCCTCGTACACGATTCTGAGTGGAAAACTCAGAATGTTAATGAATCATTCTATTATTTAATTAGGAATAGGTCCAAAGGACTCTTTATAGGATTCAGGACATTATACATAGGAGTTCAAGATGCAGTTTCTGATATTTAACAAAGGAAATGTTATGAGATTGGAAAGATTTGAAGAATTTAGGAAAATAAGTGCAGGTCTTTTTAAACGATGGACACTAAGAATAAAAATGCCCATTAATGTATTGAATAAAAGTTAAAGAACAGAAGAAAAGAAAAAAATGGCCTCCTGATTGCGAAAGATTCAAATTCTCTGTATGAAGCTGGAGGCTGACTGATATAATAATAAATAAATGACCTTTAAACAAAAGAAAAGTTTAATTTTTTTTCAAGTTTTGCAAGTTTAGGTAAGCTCATCTCTGAAACAAATAAATGTAAATTTTTGAAATTAATACCAAAAGAAGTTTGACCATTTTCAATATTGAATTCCTAGAAAAATTTAATTTTTTGGGGGGATATAATAAAAATATTAAATAAAGCAAGCTTTTGATTTTTAGTATATTTAAACAACTCTCTTAGATCCCAGGAAAAGTAATATAAAAATTCATAGATCTACCTGAAAGCGTCTGTCCTAAGCAAGCATAATAATAAATAAATAACATTTTCCAGCTGTATGGTCCTCCCCCTAACCTTACCGTTGATTCTGAAACTCCGAGTCTTTTCTGTTATCCGATCGTCATGATATGCGAAGAGGTGTCGATGTCTACCGCCTTCTCCCGCCGAAAATATTGGGGCTTTGGATTGGATGGCACGCCACCTTGGGCTTGGCTGTACGTGCGCGCGCCTCTCTCGAACTCCGCGAACAGGCGAAGTGAGCCGAACCGCCGATGAGTGAACCACACGTCACCACTGTGCACGAGAATCCTCGCATGCTGTGGGATACTCTTCTGTCGCATGAAAATCGGATAACGAAGTTGGGTATTTCACTCCTGCATGCGGGGCCACGACTGAAGTATTTCTGAACGGCGTTTCTCTCAGGCGCGAGAAAAAAAAGGAAGGAAGCATTCATTTATTTACCTGCAACCTCTGTCCGTGTACCCTCTAAAAAAGTATCAATTTGTATTTATTGATTGATTGCATTCTATATGTTCTGTTAAAAAGGCCAATTAGCCTTCGTCCGCGATGAGTCGCTGTTGAGACTCGAGTTCAGTCGGTCACCCAACCAGGAACCCGTGATGTTCTCAAGTTCGCGTAACCTTCCTTGACTTCTTCTTGTAGTTAGCGAATTCGGGTAGCACACCAGTTTCGCTGCCGTGGCCTTTCAGTAGAACCATCCAGCATGCACCTGGATGGATGACAACGAAAATCCCGATCAGGATGACCCGGCACGAGATTGATCTTCCCAATGAGTAGTCAGTGCGCAATGCCCTGAGCCACCTCGCTCTGTGAGGAAGTGTTCGTTCATGAACAACATTTAAAATATTTCTTTGCGTTTGTATTGTCCCTAATTATGAAATGACAAGTTATCGTGATTTGGTTGGTTGTTTATGGCTGATTATTGAATATTACCGATCTTTATGTAATGGAATCGTATACTTCATGCCTGAAATTTCGATGCTTTTAGGAGTACAATTATTGTATTTTTCACTGGGCAGTATCTTTTCTTTTAAAACTGCTGATTGATGCCGTAGCACATACTGACTTACGTGATAGTAATGGTGATGCAAACAACAATAATTTAAGATTTCTCCTCCTTTAATTTCGGTTCTATAATTTCTGTACAGATCATTTCAAGAAAGCACCTATGGCTTGAATTACGTCGTCGGTTTTTTATAAAATAATTGTTGAATGATTTTAACATTAACATCGATTTTTAAGCCGATGTTGTGCGTTCGATGTTTTTCGGTTGATAATTTTATTTTTGAATGAAAGTACCATCATAAGAAAAACGTGTATTACTTGTGCGATATCATTTTTCAGACCAAAGTTAGCAAGGTGGTGGCTTTGCATTAATTTTTTATGGCTGAATATTCAAGAATTTTATTTATAGAATATTGACTGTTGAGATTTCGTCAATACAGTGCATACTATTTTTGAATTTTCGAATTAATTGACCGGATTTCTTTAAATTTTTATTTTGACAATTAAATCTCAGTTAAAAATTAATAAACGCGGACGACTGTGAACGGTTCTCCACCATTTAATAGCATCGCTGGTTTTGGACGATGTTTCATTAACATCAATATTTTGATTTTGAACATTTATAAGTTTAGAAACATCATATTCTGTGCGAGAATCACATCCTTGGTGGACAACAGGTTTTCGAAGTTCTATTGAGAAACACCTTTCAAAACAATTTGTTTGCTTTACCATCAATCTTGATCTCCCTTTGTCCACACATTGTAGCCTTTTTCAATTGAAATACCACCCACATTGAAGAGCTGCGGCGCTTCTCGAAAGTGCTTTGAATATGTTGATTCCTGAGGAAAGGTAAACTTTGCGAAGTATAGGAAATGAGGTTTCAATAATACATCAGATATAGTAGATAGTCGGCCAACCAGTTTCCTTATTAACAAAGTGACATTTGAAGTTATGATTAGTAATCTGAACTTGTAACGGTATATTAATGTAGTAAATATAAAATACGAACATCTAAAAGATTGTACCCAGGCATAAGAAATTGAGGCATTTTGAAATCGGTAGTTGGCATCAATCATATTTGAATGTTTAAATCATTTATCCAATCGAAACTAGATAACACGCTTAGATGGTGATTTCAGGATGTTAACTATCCTTTAACAATGCAATATAAATATTATTAGGACGTAGTAACGTTGTTCAAATGCAAACTGTGTAATGCGATAAAGTGCAATCAAATTCTACATATTTGTGTTTCAATCGACTGTTCTGGAATTATTCTAATATTATTTGTACTTTCTAAAATTTCTTTAAATCTTTGGATTCCACGTTTGATTTTTACTTTCTTGCTTCTCTTTACGCAGTAAAGACATTTCCACATTTTGGTAAAATCGGAATGTTTAAATTTTTGTGTAATAACTTATATCAAGAATATCCGGAACTACATTGTTATAAGGGTAGTATGTGGGCTCTGAGGAGCTAGTATATTCAGATTTCTTTGCAATGCGAATTTATGAAAAAGTTTCCCATTATATAAGTGGTATTACATTCCAAACTTGGTTTTTACAATTCAGGCTCCTGCTAACATTATTTGCGATCTACATCAAATAAGCTTTCAAGAAACTTGGCGGAAACTTTTGTTGGGAGGTTTATATGCTGCAATCAAAGTTATGTTAGAAGAGATCAATTCGATTATAATAATTGTTTCTATTTCATTTGAGGATGGGGATTGTATCAGTGTATGTTTAGATTTTCCTATTGATGAGAATTGCTACCCCACCTGATCCTATTTGAGAAATTCTATCACTGCAATATGAAAAAATATTTGGGATCGAAAATTCTATCCGGCTTTAAATGTGTTTCTGAAATACATGCAACATCTATGTCAAGGACTTGTAGAAAGTATCTTAGTTCGTTCTCTATGGCGCTTTAACACCATTTGCATTCCAGTGAAAAATTTAAAGTTTTCTATTTTATTTCGTGCCATTGATAGTGAACAGAAATAAGTCTTTGAACCATTTGTTGCAACTGAGGAATGATTGCAGAAAGAATATTATTTATTGTTTAGATTAGGTTTTTGTTTATTACATTCATGGTTTGGAGAACTGGGCGAGAATTCCTGTTATCTGGCCTAGGCGGCTGACTAGTGCGATAAGCGAGAGAATACAAGGGCGTTGAGTTAAGCGGCAGAGGAGGAAACTCTTGAAGGGCATAGTGGTAAGGTGCACATCTAGGTCGTCTTCCGCAATTTGCCTGTGAATGACCGAAAGTCTGACATTTTTTCACATTATTGGAGTTTTAGGCTTTATGCGAATTTGAACTCTGACAATACTATATATAAACTGATTTATTCTTAAAATTGCTTTGTTATTTTCATTATCAGTTAAATCCACCGCAACAGTAGTTAACGTTCTCTTCCGAACAGTCTAACAACATTTAAAACTTGAAAGTTTTTCGAAAGTTCGTTAAATATTTCCTCTTTTGAATAGGTAATTAGCAGATCTTTTATGACACCTGAAAAAGTTTTTTGGGTAGGGTCACTATATGTGTGATGCTCGATTTTCTCTTTTTCACAGAATTTTAGATATTCTCTATAGTTCTCTATTGAGTTGAATTTAATTTTTATAGTTTCTTTTTCTAATTTAGTAGAAAAATTGTCTTTTGCAATAGCTTTTAGTTCACTGATAAATAGGGGATAATCGAATATTTATAGACATAAAAGGGGGGTATTTTAATGATGGATTCTTTACTTTCTTACCTTTCGTTTGGCGAATTTTCTTCGGTCATGTTTTGAAAACCTTGGTACCTGTTTTTGACGGGCACGTTGTACAATATTCTTTTAGAAGTATTGTTTTCGTCTGGTAGATCTACGTGAATGCGTTTTAGACTTTTACTGCTTTTTTTATTAAAACCACTGGTTGACTGTTGACTAACTGATTGCTGCGAGGCAATATCATACCTGATAAAATAAGAATAGTTAGTGTTTACTGACTGAAGGTTGGTCAGAGTCCCTTCCGTTTCTCCATCCTGCTGCTGAGCGGGCGGTTGTGACGTGTTGAATTGTTCCAGGGGTTGAATATTTTCCATTTGGGGTGGAAATGGAACCACATCTCCATTCATTGCTGTGAACTCATTTGGTGTGTCACCATTTAGCACGTGAGCTGCTGACACTGGTAGACCCCCCAATGCGGGGGACTTGTTGAGAACATACAGCTTTTGCTGCAGCACTAAACTTTCACTGAGGACTAATATATTTCGTTATGCACAATAAACAATACTGTTTCACTAAAAAACAACAACAACACCGTTTGAAGCATGGGGAGTCGCTGGTAGCGGCGCCCGTTTGTACTTGCACTAAACACGCGTTTGAGCGTAACACCGAAGCACAGCGATAAGCGGAGCGGTGCGATGCTTGCTGTACGGTGTCTAGAGCGAGACTGTGACACTATTCTTTAACTTATACACTAACCGCTACTACGCGGCCCCGGAGTATATGCCGTGTGAGGAGATACTTTATAATGATGTACGTATGATACGTTATAAGAATGTATGTAACTTTTTGTATTTCTAAAATCAGGAATATTTTGGTGTCTTGAAATGATTTGTCGGGACACCGGGACAAAGGTTAAAAATCCGGGACTGTCTCGAGAAAACCGGAACATATGGGATCCCTATCTAAAAGCATGGGGAAGTTTTTCACTTTTTAAGAGAAGAGGCTCTTATAAGAGGTAGGCCATACATTAGTATGTGGTTCTGGCAGGTGGTACATTACAAAGCTTGGGAGAGATGGTACCCCTGGTGAAAGAGATTAAATTCTTGTATCTTGTATTACTTGTATCTTGTATTCTTGTATTACACCGTGGATAATGAATGGTCTCTTACACCGTGGTGGCCCAGACTCAAAAGATAGAAGATAACTAGAGAGAAAAACTGTGTGCCATTTTCTAGCATCACTCATCTTAGGACTAAAAATAATTGTGCAATTGAAAAATATTTGAAAAATATGGCTGAATTTATTACATTTCACTGTATAATTTTCTTAAAAATACAATGGATAAATTAGTTTCTTCACTAAGTAATCTCAATTCTCGAACGGAACACAGTTGTAGGAACTGAAAGAATTGCAATTAATTTATCATTAACTTGCGATAGCAGTTCAGTGAAACGGAACGTACATTTTGTTCATTACACCGCACACGGAAGCGTTTCTCCAGTCACGTTTGAATGGAGATATGAAGATCACTGCGTAGAGGGTGCTACCTGTCGGTTGAAGCATGAACTCTTAGCTGTCAACGTGTTCCCAGTAGTTCCCCAGGTAGCGCTGGCGTGTCGCTATGAGGGCGCTACCGCTAGGCCAAGCGGGTCGTCATCTGCGGAAAAAAAGAATTAATATATTTATTATAATCCTATTACAGGAAAATTAATACATTAACATTGTAAATCGGTTCTTTAAGATAACGTAAAATTTTATTGCTTCATTTTTCAATAATGTTTACGTCCTCGTTCGAATATACTATTGTATTTCTGAGGTACAATGTATACCACAATATTCATTCACAATTCCTACACGAATTTGTAAATCATAGATATGTACACACATTTTGTTGATTAGTGGTATTATTTCTTCACTGCTTGGGCAGTTTGCAAGAGCACATATTCTAGATACTTTGGAATCCTATATTCAAAAATATAGCTTTTACAAATTTTCTATACTAATGACAATCTTTCAAATCAATAAATCAACAAATATTCTACTTTATATTCACCATAAATGAAACATTCTTCATAAGAATGTACCCCACCCCTCCCACCTCACCCCCGCGCGACAAAAGACCTGGATGCATTAGCCTCTGTGAAATTGGAACGCAGTCTGTAAAAAGGAAAAGTCTCGTCATGCTTTCTCCGATTTCCATTTGTAATCTACGAATAAATGTTTCAAGAAGTGAATTCATTGTCTAAAATTGGGGTAGGACGCCGCATTAGATTTCCGTTTCGCCTTGAAACATACAATATGTTCCAGCATTACAAAATAACATTCAAATTATAAAATAAGAAAAAATTAACATTTCAAAATTACATTACTATAGCATTCATAAATTTAACATTACACAATGAGTGTGACCAAGACACAATACTTACTATTTTTTTAGTGAATAAAACGATGGCCAAGAAAAGAAAGTAAACAAAAAGGAAAAAGTGAAGTAAACGAAGGCCAAGAATTCTCTCTTTTAAAATATCTGACCTCTAGTCGAAATTATTCGGACCAAAATATCTTCACTTATGAACTTGAATTTTTAAAAGCATACTTAAGTAACGAAATCAAAAAGAAAATCTGAGAATAATTGCAATTCTATCCCTTTAAAGAAAACATTGTTTGCACATTTATTCAATTATTTTTTCAAAATTCCTCAAACGAAAAAAAACCTCTTCTAAATATATTAATACTTTTAATTAAAAGTATTGAACCACCCACCACTATTAGCGCTTTCATATACGCGGCGATGTTTCCGTGTATGTGCCGTTATTTCAGAAGGTTTGATAATATTTGCCCTCCTTGATTCCTTCAGTTTTCATTTAGATTTAGATTTATTTAGTCAAAAAAACAGTAAAAACTGTTTGTGACTATGGAGGAGAAGAGTATCTGGGCACATTTTCTTGAGTTCCTGAATCCCTTCCCAGGGTTAATATGAGTAAAAATATGAGAAAAGTTAAAGATAAATGAATAAAAATAGAATTTAAAAAAGCGCGAGATTAGAAATATTTGAAAATTGTAGACATTTTCGTTCCCGAGTAATAGAAAACTAATTTGCAACAGTAAACAAATTACAAACATGATTTTTTTGCATTCCTAACAAAATTGTAACTCGCCCTTACCTCTATTCCTACCATTACAAGTAAAAGCAGAGTTCAACAAACGTGAGCATAGTGAAGCTACATGTGTAGTGACACTACAGTCCAGAAGCAAAACAAAGGGCCATCTCAGCATTTGCTCAATGGAAGAGGGATACTGGACAAAAACCTGATCGAGATGGGGGTCATTTATCCGGAAGCTGAAGTACATTATATGTTACAAGCATATTAATCTTTAAAAAATATACAATACAATTCATTTACGGCTGAGATACACACAGCGAAATACTGGAAAATCGAATTTAATTAGCAGTAAGATAGACTGTAGCAGTAAGAAATGCAGTAAGATAGAGTTAAGATGTACTCCCAAATCGTCGTTACCTGCACACCGGCAGATGTGATATTCATGAAACTTCGTGACCTCATGTATATTTACTTTCTTGCTCCAAAAGATCCGATGTTTTCTTCTTAATTCCAAGACATATATGTGCGCATTATTAAACAGTAATTTAAATGTTAGTTTTTCTAATCTAAAGTATTGAATAAACATAGCATTTCCTTTAAAGAGCTGTTTCGTCGTTTTTTCTCCATCATACAGGCATTTATATGGATTATTCTTTTATAATAATGATCGGATTACCCTGAAGCTCGAATCTCCGTGGATTTGATTACCGAGATTCCACTATACAATTACCTTTTTGTACATTCATTTATGTAGTTAGGTAGCACACCTTATCTCCTGAGTCTCGGCACAAATAAAGACATTGAAGGTCTTCGGTGCGTATTTTTTGTTTGTTTGTTTTGTATGTTTAGAATTTCAAGATTATGATGAATAATTTTGAAGATCATACAATTATCTAGCTCTTCCATCCCCGCACAAAATAAGGTACATGAAAAGACATTGTCATAATTGCATTTTTCAATATGCCTGTGTAGTTGCAATGATACATTTATTTATTGTCAAGTTGATGAATCAGGGGTAAACGATTCAAGTTGTGCGAAAAAAAAACATGATAATTCAGAGCCTATTACTCATGAAATCCCTCATATCACTTTTATTTGTAGAATACTTTCGAAGTATACTAGAAGGATCTGGTCCGAACCGTTACTCTTGTTGAGTGGAATCGAATGAGATTTTAATTACCTCCGTAATTACATTAAACCCCCACCCCACCCGTTTTTTGAGATTTCTCTTAGGCTGTTCTGGAAGAATCCGGAGAAAAATAACCAGTTCCTCGTGAGAAGTTAGCTGACTCCTCACTTGTCGAAATAGTGGAACAAAAGAGCTCTAACGGACGGAGAGACAGGCAGTTGCTTTATTTAGAGTTCATTGCCTAATTAAAGTAAACAATTAAAATTTATCTACAGAAATTCCACCTTCTAATAAAGTATCTCATGTTGGGTAATTTGAGAGAGCACTAACAAATATCAAAACGTAATGTACTGGGTAAACAAATAATAGTGTGTTAATTAATTTGTGTATTACATAATTGAAAGTTTGAAATAAAAAATGATATAAATACCATTTTCATACTTTCGAGAAAAATGAGTTTATATATACGTTAAACCTATTGGACATACAATTCCCGCCATTTATAATCCCCCCGTAACACTACCAAGAAATGCCTCGGGACTTAGGTTCTTATTTCTGTTATAGAGATTGTTTCATTCATCGTTATTCTGCTAAAAACGTACATTTAACATAAATGGCACTTTCATACTTTTTTATTTCAAGTCTTCGATTCTAGTCTGAATAGGCTATCAACGTTTATTGAATAGTCAATAGTTGTTCTAGGTCGTTTATCCCCAATTCGTTCACATTTTGACTAGTTTTCTTTCACTCATTTGCCAAGTGCTTGTAGGTTATTAATGCAGCTTTTTTCCATTTTCAAAATTCAACCAATTTTTTACACTGTTTTTACGTTAAATAATTAAATAATTTTTTAAACCACCGACATCTGAAACTTTTCATTTACGTAGAAATATAATGGAAGAAAGTGCACTTTTACATAATACATAATTGAAATGTTCAGACAAAAAATATTAACTAACTTTTAAAGTTACCTAGTAAAATGAAATTTGATACCACTACATGGAAGATATAATCGGTATAAGCCATACAAGCATTACAAGCATTACAAGTTAACCTTATTGCAATTTGTTGTTTACCTTAAAGCCTCATTAAATATCATTATTATTAGCCAACTAAGATCACATTAAGGGCGAGGACGTTGAAAAATAGCTTAAAATAAGGATTTTTTTGTTTTCTCCAAAAAGCCACATTCCGTCATTTCTACCGAAAATCCCTCTAATCTAATAAGTTTGGACAACTAAGAAATGAAATTGACGCGTTGGATGCAAGGAAATGGGGCCAGATGGTAACTGCTACAAACCTTCGTCTTCCCCTCTGCATTTCAAGTAGCGCTGATGGTACTTTACGCCCCCGGCGGTGCGGTTCAGTGGCTGCTCGCAGGTGTAGCCTCCGTTGTGGTGAGCCATGGCAAAATCATCGCAGTTCACCCGACCGTCTCCATTGCAATCCTACGGAAAAAAAAAACATTTCAATGAAGGTTGTGCTCCAGATTCTCTAGCACGCACCTTCCTCACACACTATCGGATTTTGGTGGTTGTAATAATGTCCTGTAAGAGGTAAAAGGTAGCAAGAGATAAAAGGTTGCAAGGGTGAAAGGTTCGCGTACCGCGCGGTACAGTTAATGTAATGCACACAACTGTGGTGAGACCGGGAGAGGTGGCTGAGGGTATCAACTGACGTCACTTCAGTGGCTCTGAACGGGTGGTTTTTTTGGTTCGAGTCCCGACGGTGGCAGGATTTTCAACACTAACCAGATAGCTAGATCAAGTTCTGTCGCTGACTGGTGAACAATTCTAGCGGTCGGCTGCACTGATCGGTAGTTTTACGTGGTTTCTGCAATCAACACCAGGCGAATGCCGGAGCAGTACCCTAACAAACGGGCCACGGACCGCGCGCGATCTTTCCTTTTGTCCTTGATCGGTACGCACACTTTTACACGAACGTGCACTACACTACCACACATGCCGGGGGACCGGTCGGGAGCTTAGAGCCTGTCCCAGCTGGGGGTGCCCTGATGATGAGAGATACCTGGTTGGAGAAAACCCCGCTTGTCACTAGTTGGTACCGGATCTCGCCATTCGGTTGGGCAAGATCACCGCCACCCCCTGAGCAAAAACAAAAACATGCACTGCACTTAAACGTAAGGCCTAATGACCTTAGTAGTTGAAATCAATAAATAATTCATATGATGATACGTACTGTAATGTATGTGGGTGTGTTAATTGATTCAGGACGCGAATACTTCTAAGGCCATTACTCTCGTGAATGTAGTGCGTGTTGAAGTGCTTGAAGTAGCGCCCCCCCCCCGCCGTAAGAAGGCGAAATTCAGCGCCAATCTCACGTCACAATCCGTATTCTCCGGTAAGTTTCTGCCCCACCGGCACACTGTTCCATCCGGGATCACCTCTATGCTCCTGGCATGTGCTGTAGTCTAGTGCTTGTAAGTGTAAATATGTTTAAGTAAGAAGTGAGGATAGAACAAGGAAGAGGAAAGAAAGATTGCGCCAGTCTGTGGCTCATTTGTTGGGGCATTGATCCCGCATTCGCGAGGTATTTATTAGAGAAACCGCGTAAAACTACCGATTAGAGCAGTTTGACGGTAAAATTCATTTCAGATAGCGGCTGAATTGGGTCTAGCTGTTTGGGGTGTCGAACATACGCCGCATCCGGATCTCAAACTTTAGGACTTGCCGGTAAAGGATGCCGTCCATCTATTGCATCCGGCCTGATTTTATCGAAACGTGAAAATCAGGACAAAATTGTGACATGGGTTATCTAACGTAGGTTGCCAAGGAATTGCCAAAAGAACATTAAAGATCAAAAGTAAAGTTGTTACTAGTAAAATCAATAATTAAGTACATATCTGGATTGATAAATATATTTTTAGAGTAATATTCTGCATAAAATACATTACAAGAGATTTGAACTTACTTCAGAAGGAATTTGATGTCGGTTTTTCAAAAAGCAAAGAGATTCAACGCCTATTACAAGAGATTTGCAACATAATACTCGTACTTTGGAATATTTTGGAAGGAAATGAAAATGTTTTCTAAACAGATCTATCTACAAATAATATAAAAAAGCCGTAAGTTTGAAACATGTTTATTCTGAGAGACTGTACACAAAATATTGACATTCATATACACAGCGTAGGCGGCATTCATATTCCACACCAGAATCGGATTTGTCGCGACAAAGTTACTCCCTGACAGTTTACTGAACGTTCTCTTGACGATTGATTGATTTGGTGTTTCTATGCCATGGTCTTTCGCGAAGCGGGGGTAGTGCAGTTCCTTTGTGTGTGTGTGTGTGTGTGTGTGTGTGTGTGCATGTGTGTGTGTGTGTGATAGAGTTATTCCCACTGGATGGTGGGTTTCAGCACCGACCTACGAGTCGGCTTTTGGGATTTCCCCAACCAGGTATCTCCCATCAGTGAAGCACCGCCCCTGCCAGGGCAACCTCTAAGCTTCCGGCTTGTGTTGTAATGTAGTGCTCCTAAGTGTAAGGGTGTTTAACCCTTTGAGTACCAGTGATCTCTTCCCAAAACCACCATTTCATTTTTTTGTTTCGGAAATCCCAGGGGCGTTTGCGTGAAACCACCGACGCTAATACGAAGCAGAGTAATGTAGAAGTTCTGTGACTTACTTTCACGAATTGAGCTCCTTGTACTGGCCGTTTAGAAATTTGATAAGGAAACATTGACGCTGTGTTCTTGCTTCTGGATTGCAGGAGTTTTGTTTTTGCAATTATTTCTTGGATAATATTCTTGAAACTAGGATATTTTTACGAAACATATTGTGGAGGTATCTGACAGTCAATATAACTCCACATAAACGTATTTTTACGTAAATTCGAATCTATACTAGTAGTTTTACGTGTGGTTTCGACTTTTAACCAATGGGCCACTACGTACTTTTAACAATTTAGTTATTTGTTTGTAATTTATTATATTGTGAAAAATATTTGTTGCTTGTAGTTTAGTTATTTTGTTTTAAGCAATTCGAGTTAGTGGAAGCTTCAGGATGTTTCATGTACACGATCTAATTGTCAGTGTTTTAGAAGAAATTCGGAGCGATGTAGGTTCAGAAGCATCTGCAGCAGAACGCCAGTCATGCATCACGCCAACTCAAGGAGATTCACGTCGTTGTACAAATTGTAGCACAAAAGCTGCGGCCTATAGCACTGCAAAGTGTGAAATGTGGGTTTATGTCTGGGCGAAATGAGAAATTGCTTCGAAAAATTCTGCAGTAAATGATGAATGGTTGAAGGCAATGTGGCCCACTGGTTTCTCTGCAAAACCACCTTCCTTACACAAGTGTTTATTTGTGTTTTGAATTTTTTGTTTTATTTGAAAGTTATTAGACTAATAAAAGTATAATTTTCAAAAAATATTAAAATTTTAAGAATTTTCATATTGTTGAAACTCAAAGGGTTAAGGATGAAGACAGGATAAATAGCTCACGGTCCTTGGCTTGTTTGTTAGGGTACTGCGAGGGTATTCGCCTATTATCGATCGGAGAAATCACAATAAACTACCGACCAGTTCAGCTGACCGTTCGAATTCTCATCCAGACAGCGAGCTGCAGCGGCTGAATTCCACCTATCTAACTCGCTAAATCTAGTGTGAGAGATATTGAAGTGACATCAGTTGATGCCCTAAGCCACCTCGGCCGTTCTCTTGTCCAAAGTAGTAACTTACCCATTGCATTCAGAAATCACGTCAAAACTAAATATTCCAGAGACGTATATACGTGCCGCGAGGAGGCCATACAATTGAAAGAACATGTAAAATTTTGGTATTTTCTTAATACACGTTAGACTCCACTTACCTTAGCCAATTTCAGCATGTATTCAGTGACGATGCGACTAGCACAGGAGTATATATTGGCGCAATCTTCATACGCTGAAACAAGAAGAAATGCATAGTAGTAAATTCAAAATCGATTCTCTTATTTTCAATCACTTTTAGAAATGTATTTTTTATTATTTGGTGATTTTGTATTTTTTTTAAATTTCCTTTCTACTCTTTGGTGACAGTTCGGGACATCTGTGTACAGGAGGGATATAACAGATTCGAAGTTGTAGAATAATGATACATAGTGCAATGAGCACACGTACATTTTTGAACTTAGAATGCATTTTGACATTCTCCCTGACTCTTGTAAACACTCTACAACACAAATGCAAATAATTGTTAGAGGATTGTCAATACGTTTTTTTTATTTTCGGCATGATAATTTCGATAAAATGTAAAGACCAAAGATAGTAGAAGAATAAGACAGGCAGAGCAACACCGAGAATTTAAAAAAAATTAAAAAAGTATTAAAAAATTGAAAATCGTATTTGAAGTGTAAAAAACAAGTTTTGGGGGGATTTAAATCAATTTGCCCGGAGTATTCACACAAACGAAAAAAAAAGATTTTATCTTCTTATTTCAATTTAATATTTTTAATCACATTTCGCCTATGAATATTGTTTTTAATCTTTTTTTTTAATTTGCGATTTTTCTGTAAACCATAGAGATGTTTCGCAGGATCTTCGCAGAGTTTATTTCAGAAAGCTGACTTGGGAGGCACTGACCTCCCTTATAAACCATAGAGATGTTTCACAGGATCTTCCCAGAGTTTATTTCAGAAAGCTGACTTGGGAGGCACTGACCTTCCTTGCGGTCGGGGTCGTCGTGGGGCAGAACGGGGCGGCCGGCCTCGTGCCAGTAGAGGCGGGACACGCCGAAGGGCCCGCAGTAGCCGCCCTGGCAGCCGATGCGGCGCTCGCACCCCGTCGCGGCCTCGCACAGACAGCGCACGCACGCTCGGTGCAGCGCCGGCAGCCACGACGCGCCCTGCGCGCTGGCATCTTCTGCGGGGCGGTAGGTCGTCGACGGCGGGTCTACGAACATTTACATGCGTATACATTAATCTCAACTAATAAGTACAAAGTACACGTAAGCTTCCGCGGCTCGAATCCATAAATTCTCGGCCATCCGGGAGACGTCGCGTCGTTGGCTGGGAGGCCCACGTTTTGCCCGACATGTCGCAGGTTTCCTCAGGGCAGTGGACTGCCCAGTCTCTGCCTTGAGAATGCCTGCGACATGTCAGGCGTCGGCCTCCCAGCCAACGACGCGGCGTCTCCCGGATAGCCGAGAATTTAAAACGTACAAAGAACGTTTGATCGGCTGGGACGCAGTTGTCCTAGCTGTTGAATTAATTTCGAATAGAAAGTTGTGATGGAAAAGTCAATTGGACAACCCCTCCTCCGCTGATCAAAAGTCAATTCCACTTATATCTTCATCGGAAAATCTACATTAAGGGTTTTCGTTTAGAAAGAGGTTTGTTACGAATCTACTGAAATGATTGTTCCCGCAACAGCACATTCACACGTGAATGCCTGAGATCGTTTGAACCCCAGTAAATGAAGCTGCAGCTGTATTACATCTCACTGTACATCACTGTCTATTAGTCTAGCTCTTGAGGGAATTTAAATAAGAACACTAAGTTCAAACATAAGAATATGTATTGTTATTGAAATTATAAAACCAGAATAAGTCGTCAAATGTTACTTCTCCGCTTTCGAAGATATCTTGTACCTTGCACCAATTAATTTGCTGACGTACCTTCCCCAAGGTCTCGCTAAACTTTGACTATCCTGACGTTGATACTAATTGGGTTTTAAGGAAGAGGAAGGGAAGATCGCATGCGGTCCGTGGCTCGGTTGATTGGGTGCTCCAGAATTCGCTTGGTAATGATCAGAGAAACCACGAAAAACTACCGATAACAGCACTACCGATACCAGCCGTCCACTAGAATTCTCCTCCAGACAGCGGCTGAATTCGGCCTTGCTGTCCAACTAGTTAGAAAATCTGCCACTGTAGGAACACGACTCCTTGATCTTCCCCTCAGAGATACCACAGTCACACAACGGTAGTTACCTGAGCTACCTTGAACTATAAAATTAACAAAACTATCGTCTTTGAACTGATACAGATCGTTAAGATCGTTAAAGCTTACCTGCAGTTGCGATTTTGGCCGTGTAACCCGTAAGGCCCTTTTCGGAGATTATTCCCCCTTGCACACAGGCAGTCATACTCATTCACCCCTACTTCTAAACAAGGAGAGGGTTAGGAAAAATTATGGTTTTTGAAGGTGAAGTATGGTTGGTTTGGAGCCAAGTCATAAAGTAACATCCATGCGCAAGGTGGGTTTCGAACTCTGACCCTTCATATCCAGACTCTTGAGACATGACCATCTTAGCGGTCTTATCTATGCAGATACGAGGACTAAATATGTGTGTACATTCACAACATAATATGCTGAGTTTACCACGGAAAGACTTTCAACTTAGGTGACAGATCTAAATCGAATTCAACAACAAGCACTGGATGACAACTCTAGAACGAGAACTATGATTGGTAGTTTTCTGTGGTTTCTCCTATCAATACGAGGTGAAAGTCGGCGCAAGGGCCACGGACCTCACATGATCTTTCCTACCTCGTGTTTGTCCTTTACTCTTCATTTACTCTCTCTCTCTCTCTCTCTCTATCTCTCTATCTCTCTCTATCTCTCTCTATCTCTCTCTCTATCTCTCTATCTCTCTCTCTC
>BOPP01000234.1:1234623-1246215 GCA_017312745.1 Gryllus bimaculatus | reverse complement strand
ATCTCTATCTCTCTATCTCTATCTCTATCTCTCTATCTCTATCTCTCTATCTCTATCTCTCTATCTCTCTCTCTATCTCTACCTCTATCTCTATCTCTATCTCTACCTCTATCTCTATCTCTATCTCTATCTCTATCTCTATCTCTCTCACACACACACACACACACACACTACATTCACTATTCTACTACACATGTCGCAAGACAAGTCGGGGGCTTCGCCTGGTGGGAGCACTACCCAGTGGGAGGATACATGGCGAGAAACAAGCCGACTTATGGGTTAGCGCCGAATCTCATCATCCAAAGAAGATAAGCCGCTGTCCAAATTAATATATTATATATAATATATAATAATTATATAATATTCTATATAATAATTATATAATATATTAATTATGATATTCCCTAAAACGCCAATTCAGTACTACGTTACCTTCTTTGAGCAAATGCGAGGGGCCGGAGATCGCGTGTGATGACTGCGCTTCCCGCTGCGCAGGGTTCGAGGGCAGCGCGCGGTGCGGCGCCGACGCGACTGCCGCCGTGGGAGGCGTGCCCGGCGGGGCGCTGCGAGGACCCCGTGCGCGGGGGCGTGCGGCGCCAAACGGCGCGCTGCCGGGCCGTCGACCACCGCCCCCGACTGCTCCTGCCGCGCTCGCTAGGGCGACCCGCGCCGGGTGCCGCCTCAAAAGAAGGTAACGTAGTACTTGAATTGGGCGTTTTAGGGAATACTCATAATTAATATATTAATATAATTATTATTATAGAATATTATATAATTATTATATATTATATATATATATTAATTTGGACAGCGGCTTATCTTCTTTGGATTGATGAGATTCCGGCGCTAACCCATAAGTCGGCTTGTGTTCTCGCCATGTATCCTCCCACTGGGTAGTGCTCCCACCAGGCGAAGCCCCCGACAATTGTCTTGCGACATGTGTAGTTAGCGATATGTGAAATTGTAGTGTTGTGTGTGTGTGGTGTGTGTTTTGTACCGATATGGCAGGGCGAAAATCTTTCTAAAGACTCAGGCGGGGCCCGCAACCCGCAGCGTGTGGGATTCATAGCTAGGCCTATTGCCTACCCACTAAAAACCCCTCCCTTTCCTACCTATTTCCTTTCCCGCGGAACCGCCGTTCAGCATTGCAGGTCGCTGAGAAGGGAAGGGATGGGCTTTTCGGCACGTCACCCGAAAATATTACGGGAGAGTCTTTCTTTCGTACTGCTCGGAGCGAGCGTTCTCTCCAGGACCTTTGCGGCATAGGTGGCTACGCACTCCAATACCCTTTGTGTCTAAGCCAGCATCCTAGTGACGATGTCTCCAGGGTCACTTCCTCTTGGAGGAGTATGTGAAGTGTCTCCCTTTTCCACTAGCGAAGCGTGGACAATGAAATAACACGTGTTCTACATAACTTCAATCACCGGGAAACACCTTGGCATGAATTGGAGCCATCGTCCAGCCGGAATCGGAGCTGATACTGCCCGGTAACATCTGCCCTGTCAGCATCCGATTTTAGATAAAAATCTTAATTCTCCATGTTCCCTTTGAATCCAACGTCATTGATGTCGCGGAATGACCGCGAAATGTCCATCGCCCAGGTTGAATGATTGCCTCCCACGCGTTGCCATTGGTCCATTTGTCACCCCCTTCTCTTTCTTGTTCGTAATGGTATTCCAGTTTGAGGCCCCCTCCCGCTTGCGCAAATAGAGCTAGCTTCTCTCCTGCGCAATGAGCGTCGATCGGGAGCATAATCTGCCTAACACCACACACAGCCATCATAGATACGTGCGAAAACCGCTCGAGCAAACCCGCAAGGCGGACCTTCTATGCAACCGACGGTAGCCCACGGGCGTATGACTGAATGCCCATGGCATCAGCCCAAACAGGGGCTGCGTAGAGAGAATGAATTTACTACGCTAGTCAGCAGCCTCCGCTTCTTTGCCCAGGACCCCCTACATTTAGGCATTAATGCGTTTGCCAATGCTTGCATGCCATACGCAGATGCTTTCTCGGAGACATTCGCAGGTGCTCGTCAAAGCGCAGTCTCGCGTCAATATGCACTCCCAAATACCTCCAGTGCAGTGCGAGGATATTTTGCAGCCTCCTACATTAAGAGTTAATACTCTCTCTCACTTTTTCTGCCCGCCACCAGCACAGCCTCGTTTTATGGCGGCCATCTGCTAGCCTACCGATGTTAAGCCACGCCTGATCTCCGCCAAACAGCCTCCTTGGCAACCTTGCGTGACTTGCTCGATGTATTTGCCGACAACGGACCAATTTGCAACCATCGTCAGCGAATTCCAATCGCTTCTTGCGCCTTCCGGCAACTCGAGCTTCAACACGGCCCGTCATACATAATGTTCCCGCAACATCCGGACCCTAGTACGAACCTTGTGGGACACCGCCTGCTGGAACCGTATAAGATTGTACTCAGACACAGTTTCATATAGGAGGACTCTCTCCTTAAAAGTAACTTTTTACCAAAGTTCGAGATGTATCTTGGAAACTCCAAGAGTTTGCTAGCGTCAAAAGAATAGGAGCTCCACCTGCAGTGTTTAAAGGCGTTTTTTCACGTCTAGGGTCCCACTATAGACACAAACTTAATAGCGACCGCCTTTCCAATCGCTTCCTTCAATGGCCTGCGTCGATGTCGATGTGACTGCCTTAATAGCATCACCGTGAATCTCGCCTTTTCCCGTACTGATTATCAACCAACAATCCTGAGGTCCCTGGTGTTGTGTGTGTGTGAGCAAGATACGAGAGAGGAGGAGAGGGAGAGGAGGAGGGAGAGGGAGAGAAGAGACCGAGCGAGAAGCCTCTCCTTCGTTTAGAAGTAGGGGTGAATACAGTATTTGACTGCCTGTGTTGCAAAGGGGAGCAATCTCACCGAAAAGGGCCTAACAAGCGGTTTGCGCCACAACACTTCCATTCCCGTAAACAGGTTGAAACACTGCGAAAGGCTTTACGAGCGCACTAGCGGCAGGAGAGACATGTCGGCAACGACCTACGGGTACACGGCCCAAAATCGCAAACTGCAGGCCAAGCTTTAACCGAATCTTAAGGATCTGTTATCATTTCAAAGGCGATAGTTTTTTTTAATTCTTATAGTTCAAGGAAAGCTTCAGGTAACTACGTTTGTGTGGACTGTGGTATCTCTGAGGGGAAGATTTCTAGGAGTCGCGTCCCTACAGTGGCAGATTTTGCAAACTAGTTGGACAGCTAGGTCGAATTCAGCCGCTGTCTGGAGGCGAATTCTAGTGAAACGCTGCTCTTATCGGTAGTTTTTTGTGGTTTCCTTTGCATCATTACACAGGAGAATTCTGGAGCCACTAAATCACCAGAGGATTGCACACGCATCTTCATTTTCCTCTTCCTTAAAACCGAGTTAGGTAAACACTTTTCAAGATAGTCGAACTTTTGGCGAAAACCTTGGGGGAAGGTACTTAAGCAAAATTATTTGGTGCCAAGGATAACAAAGATAATCTCCCGGAAAGGAGAAAAAACTAACATTGTGCTGATTGAATTCTGAATATATAATTTTCAAATTAACAATACATTTACTTGTTTTGAACTTAGTGTTCTTATTTAATATCCCTCAATAAAAAAATGAGCTAAGCCAGTAGACAGCAACGTACAGCGAGTTTTAATACAGCTGCAGCTACATTATTGGGGTTCAAAACTATCGCAGGCCATTCACGTGTGTGAATACGCTGTTGCTGGAACAATCATTTTCAGTAGATTCATATCAACTTTTTTTCTAAACCGAAAACCAATTAATGTTGCTGTAGATTTCGAATTGAAGATATAAAGTAGAATTGAACTTTTGATCAACTGAGGAGTGCACTTTCCAATTGACTTTTCCCAATCCCCGACTTTCTATTAACTTCGAAATTAATTCAACAGCTAGGACAACTGCGTCTCAGCCGATTTCAAACGGCCTTTGTACGTATTAAAATTCCTCGGCCTATCCGGGAGACGCCGCCGTCGTTTGGCTGGAGGCCGCGAACGCCCTGACATGTCGCAGGCATTTGATCAGGGCAGAGGCGGGCAGCAGTACACTGCCCCTGAGGAAACCTGCGACATGTCGCGGCAAAAACGGGGGGGCCTCCCACCAACGACGGCGGGCGTTCTCCCGGATGGCCGAGAATTTATGGAATCGAGCCACGGAGCTGACGTTCTACTTTGTAGTTTATTAGTTTGTGAGAAATTAATTTATGTGGCATGCAATGTTCGTAGACCCGCCGTCGACGACCTTACCGCCCCCCGGAAGACGTCCAAGGGTGCAGGGCGCGTCGGTGGCTGCCGGCCCGCCTGCACCGAGCGTGCGTGCGTGTCTGTGGCGAGGCCGCGACGGGCTGCGAAGCCCGCCGCCAATAGGCTGCCAGGGCGCGCTACTGCGGCGCCCTTCGGCGATGTCCCGCCTCTACTGGCACGAGCCGGCCGCCCCGTTCTGCCTCACGACGACCCGACCGCAAGGAAGGCCAGTGCCTCCAAGACAGGCTTTCTGAAATAAACTCTGGGGAAGATCCTGTGAAACAAATCACTATGGTTTATAAGGGAGGTCAGTGGCCACCCAAGTCAGTCTTCTGAAATAAAACCCTCTGGGAAGATCCTGTGAAAATCACTATGCGTTTATAAGGGAGGTCAGTGCCACCCTAGTCAGGTTTCGTGAAATGCTGGAAGATCCTGTGAAACATTCACTATGCCTTTACAGGAAGTCAGTGCCACCCCAAGGTTCAGGTTCTGGAAATGAACTCTGGGAAGATCCTGTGAAACATAAACTATGGATTTTAAAGGGGAGATCAGTGCCACCAAGTTCAGGTTTCTGCAAAATAAACTTCTGGGAAGATCCGTGAAACATCACTATTGGTTTATAAGGGAGGTCAGTGCCACCCTAAGTCAGCGTTTCTTGAAATAAACTTCTTGGAAGATTCCTGTTGAAACATCACTATGGGTTTATAAGGAGGTCAGCTGCCACCAAGTCAGTTTCTGAAATAAACTCTGGGAAGATCCCGTGAAACATCACTAAGGTTTTATAAGAGGTACTGTGCCCACCCAGGTCAGGTTTCTGAAATAAACTCGAGAAGTCCGTGAAACATCAGTTATGGTTTTATACAGGGAGGTCCAGTGCCACCCCAAGTCCAGGTTTCTATGGAATGAACTCTGGCGAAGATCCTGTGAAACATCACTATGGTTTTATAAGGGAGGTTCAAGGCCACCCAAGTCAGGTTTCTGAAATAAACTCTGGGAAGATCCTGTGAAACATCACTATAGTTTATAAGGGAGGGCTCAGTGCACCTAGTCAGCGGTTTTTGGAATGAACTCTGCGGAAGATCCTGATTGAAACTCACTATGGTTTATAAGGAGGTCAGTGCCAGCCAAGTCAGGTTTCTGAAATAACTCTGGGAAGACTTCCTGTGGAAACTTCACTATGGTTTATAAGGGAGGTCAGTGCCACCCTAGTTCAGGTTTCTTTTGAATTGAACTTCTGGGAAGATCCGGTGAAACATCACTATGGTTTTATAAGGAGGTCAGGTGCCTACCCAAGTCAGGTTTCTGAAATAAACTCTGGGAAGATCCTTGTGAAACATCACTATGGTTTATAAGGGAGTCAGTGCCACCCTAGTCAGGTTTCTGGAAATAGTCTGGGAGATCCTGTTGCAAACATCACTATGGCTTACCAAGCGAAGGTCATGCCACCCAAGTCAGGTTTCTGGAATGAACTCTGGGAAGATCCTGTGAAACAGTCACTATTGGTTTTAAGGAGGTCAGTGCCCCACCAAGTCAGCGTTTCTGCAAATAAACTCTGGGAGATCCTGTGAAACATCACTTATCCGTATTCATAAGGGTGATCAGTGCCACCCAAGTCAGGTTTCTGAAATAAACTCTTGGAAGATCCCGTGGAAACATCACTAAGTTTATAAGGAGGTCTTGCCATCCAGGTCAGGTTTCTGAAATAAACTCTGAAGAAGGATCCTGTGGAAACATCCACTATGGTTTATAATGGAGTCAGTGCCACCCAAGGTCAGGTTTTGAAATAAACTCTGGGAAGATCCTGGTGAAACATCACTAGGTTTATAAGGAAGTCAGTGCCACCCATAGTCAGGTTTCTTGAAATGAACTCTGCGGAAGAGCCGTGAAACATCCACTAGCGTTTATTTGAGGAGGTCAGTGCCCACCCCAAGTCAGGTTTCTGAAATAAAACTCTGGGAAGATCCTGTGAAACATCACTATGCGTTTATTAATGGAGTCAGTGCCACCCTAAGTCAGTTCTGAAATAGTCGGAAGATACCTGTGAACATCACATGGCTTACAAGGAAGGTCAGTGCCCCCAAGTCAGGTTTTTGAAAATAAACTCTGGGAAAGATCCTGTGGAAACATCACTATGGTTTATAAAGGGAGGTTCAGTGCCACCCTAGTCAGGTTCTGGAATGAACTCTGCGGAAGATCCTGTGGAAACATCACTAGGTATATAAGGGGAACGTCAGTGCCAACCCAAGTTCAGGTTTCTGAAATAAAACTCTGGCCGAGAAGCGATCCTGTGAAACATCACTATTGGTTATAAGGGAGGTGCAGTGCCACCCTAGTCAGCCGTTTCTGAAATATTCTTCTGGAAATCCTGTGAAACAATATCACTAGGCTTACAAGGAAGGTCAGTGCCACCCAAGTCAGCGTTTCTGAAATAAACTCTGGGAAGATCCTGTGGAAACATCACCTATAGTTTATAAGGGAGGTCCAGTGCCACCCTAGTCAGGTTTTGGAATGAACTTCTGGGAAACGAAAAAAAAAAATCCTGTGTTTTTTATTGAGTGTTGATTTTGTATTGTTTTTTTGTGTGGACTCTTCTGACCTAACTCTCTCCTCAACTATGGTGTCTTTATTTTTCTTCCTTGCCGTTGATTTTGAGAGAGATAACTTCCAAGTCGTCGACTATATCGACAAGAATTATCCAGAAACAGCCATCTCGTCGACAAATAGAATTCAACCTTTATGGCACAACACTAAACCAACAACAATTCCAGACAATACACTGTCCACTGGCCCGGCGGGGCTGTGGTGAACAAACAAAAAAGAACTTATAATAAATCTCGATAGAAAACATTCTATGGTTGTTTTGTTTTATTTTTCTGTTTCTTTTTTTGTGTTTTGTTCTTTTTGTTGTTGTTTTGGGTCTATTGGTTTTTTGTGTTTTGTGATGTGTTTTTTCTGTTTGTTTTAATTGATCGGTGAGTTTTGTTCTTTGTTTTGGTTGTGTTGATGCATTTTTCTTTGCATTGTGTTGTCATTTATGTTTGTTTGTTTTATGTTCTATTTTTTGTGTGGTTTGTGATTTTCGTTTTGATGTGTATGTTGTTGTGTTTGCTTGTGTTGTTTTTGTTGTTTTATTTCGTTTGTTTTTGATTGTGTCTTGTGATTTTGTTTTTCTATTTATTTTGTGTGCTGTGTTTTTTTATGTCTTTTTTTTGATGTGTTTTTTTTGTTTTGTTTTCTGTGTCTGTTTATTCTTATCTTGTGTCTACTTTTTTTTTTTCTGTGTGAGTTTTTTGTCATTTTTTTTCGGCCGTTGTCTGTTTTTTTTTTTTTTTTGTTTTTCTGTTGTTTGATCTTGGTGTGAGTTGTGTTGTTGAAACATCACTTATGCGTTTATAAAGGAGGTCAGTGCCACCCAAGTCAGGTTTCTGAAAATAAAAAACTCTGGGAAAGATCCTGTGAAACATCACATGCGTTTATAAGGGAGGTCAGTGCCACCCTAGGTCAGGTTTCTGAAATAAACTCTGGAAGATCCCTGTGAAACATCTCTATGGATTATAAGCGGAGATCAGTGCCACCCAAGTCAGGTTTCTGAAATAAAAACTCTGGAAGATCCCGTGAAACATCACTAGTGGTATTATAAGGGGAGTGTCAGTGCCACCCTAGTCAGGTTTCCTGAAATAAAAACTCTGGCGAAGATCCTGCTGCATAAAACAATGCACTATGGGTTTAAAGGGAGGTCAGTGCCACCCAATCAGGTTTCTGAAATAAAACTCTGGAAGCATTCCCGTAGAAAACCACACTAAGGTTTATAAGGGGAGGTCTGTGCCACCAGGTTCAGGTTTTCTGAAATAAACTCTGAGAAGATCCTGTGAACATTCAGTATGGTTATAAGGGAGGCCGTCAGCTTGCCACCCAAGTCAGGTTTCTGAATGAACTCTGGGAAGATCCTGCTGAAACATCACTATGGTTTATAAGGGAGGTCAGTGCCACCCAAGTCAGGTTTCTGAAATAAACTCTGCGGAAGATCTGTTGAAAACATCACTATAGTTATAAGGGAGGTACAAGTGCCACCCTAGTCAGGTTTTTGGAATGAACTCTGAGGAGATCCTGTGAAACATCACTATGGTTTATAAAGGGAGTCAGTGCCCACCCAAGTCCAGGTTTCTGAAATTAAAAAGCTCTGGAAAGCATCCTGTGAAAACGTTCACTAGTTTATAAGGGAAGGTCAGTGCCTACCCTAGATCAGGCTTCTGAATAGAACTCGGGAAGATCCTGTTGAAACATCACTTGCGTTTATACAGGGAGTGCAGTGCCAACCCAAGTCAGCGTTTCTGAAATAAACTCTGGGAAGATCCCTGATGAAACATCACTTATGGTTTATAAGGGAGGTCCAGTGCCACCCTAGTCAGGTTTCTGAAATAGTCTGGGAAGATCCTGCTGAAACATCACTATGGCTTACAAGGCAAGGTCAGTGCCACCCAAGTCAGGTTTCTGCGAAATGAACTCTGGAAGATCCTGTAAACATACTATGGATTATAAGGGAGAGTCAGTGCCACCCAAAGTCAGGTTCTGAAAAATAAACTTCTGGGAGATCCGTGAAACATCACTATGGTTTATAAGGGAGGTCAGTGCCACCCTAAGTTCAGGTTTCTGAAATAAACTCTGGAAGCATCCGTGAAACATCACTATAGGTTTATAAGCGAGGTCAGTGCCACTCCAGTCAGGTTTCTGAAATAAACTCTGGGAAGATCCGTGTAAACATCACTAATGCGTTTATAAGGAGAGGTCGTTGCCACCCATTGTCAGGTTTTTGAAAATAAACTCCTGGGAAGATCCTGTGAAAATCATAGTGGTTTATAAGGCGAAGTCAGTGCCACCCAGTCAGGTTCTGGAATTAAACTCTGGAAATCCGTCTGTAAACATCACTATGCGTTTATAAGGGAGCGTCAGTGCCAACCCAAGTCAGGTTTCTGAAATAAACTTCTGGGAGATCCGTTGAAACATCACTATAGTTATAAGGGAGTCAGTGCCACCCTAGTCAGGTTTTCTGAGATAGTCTGGGAAGATCCTAGTGAAACATCACATGGTTTATACAAGGAGGTCAGTGCCCACCCAAAGTCAGGGTTTTTGAAATATAACTCTGGGAAGATCCTGTTTGAAAACATCCATGGTTTATAATCGGAGTTCATGTGCCACCCTAGTCAGGGTTTCTGGAAATGAACTCTGGGAAGTCCCGTGAAACATTCACTGATGGTATATAAGGACGAGGTCAGTGCCACCCAAGTCAGGTTTTCTGAAATAACTCTGGGAAAGATCCTGTGAAACATCACTATGGGTTTATAAGGGAGTAGTCAGTGCCACCCTAGTCAGGTTTCTAAATAGTCATCTGGAAGCATCCTGTCTGAAACTCACTATGGCTTACAAGGAGTCAGTGCCACCCAAAGTCAGGTTTCTGGAAATAAACTCTGGGAAGCATTCCCGTGAAACATCCACTATGTTTATAAGGAGTCCAGTGCCACCCCAGTCCAGGCTTTGTGAATAACTCTTGGGAGATCCTCTAAAACATCACTATGGTTTATAAGGTAGAGTCAGTGCCAACCCAAGTCAGGTTCTGAAATAAACTCTTGGGAGATTCTGTGAAACATCACTTAGTTTTATAAGGAGTCAGTTGCCACCATATCAGTTTCTGAAAATAAACTCTGGAAGATCCTGTGAAACATCACTATGGTTATAAGTGAAGGATTCATGCACCCAAGTCAGGTTTTCATGAAATAAACTCTGGAGATCCTGTGGAAACATTCACTATTGTTTACTAAGGCGAGTCAGTGCCACCCTAGGCAGTTTTCATGAAAATAAAACTCTGGAAGATCCTGTGAAACATCACTCATGGTTTATAAGGGAGGATCCAGTGCCACCCAAGTCCAGGTTTCTGAAAATAAAACTCTGGGAAGATCCCGTGAAACATCACTATGGTTTATTAAGGGAGGTCAGTGCCCACCCAGTCAGGTCTGAGAATGACTCTGGGAAATCCTGTTGAAACATCACTATGGTTTACCTAAGGCGAGGTCAGTGCCACCCAAGTCAAGGTTTCTTGAAATACAACTCTGGGAAGATCCTGTGAAAATCCACTAATGGTTTGATAAGGGGAGGTCAGTGCCACCCCTAGTCAGGGTCTTCCTGGAATGAATCTGGGAAGATCTGTGAAAACTCACTATGCGTAATAAGGAGGTCAGCTGACCACCCAAGTCAGGTTTCTGAAATAAACTCTGGGAAAATCCTGCTTGAAACATACACGTATGGTTTATAAGGGAGGTCAGTGCCAACCCTTAGTCAGGTTTCTGAAATAAGCTCTGGAAGATCCTGTGAAACATCACATGCCGTTACAAGGGTAGTCAGCGCCACCCAAGTCAGGTTTCTGAAATAAACTCTGCGGAAATCACTGTGGAACAACATTCACTATAGTTGTAAGGCGGAGTCAGTGGCCACCCTAGTCAGGTTTCTGAATAAACCTGGGGAAGATCCTGTGAAACAATACTATGGTTTTATAAGGGAGTGTCAGTGCCACCCAGTCAGGTTTCTGACAAATAACCTGGGAAGATCCTGTGAAACATCAACTATGGTTTAGTTAAGGGGGAAAAAGGTCAGTGCCACCCTAACGTAGGTTTCTGAATAGAACTCTGGATAGATCCTGTGAAACATCTACTATGGTTTATAAGGGAGAGTCAGTGCCACCCAAGTAGGTTTCTGAAATAAACTCTGGGAAGATTCTCCAGTGAAACATTCACTATGTTTATAAGGAGGTCCAGTGCCCACCCCAAGTCAGGTTTCTGAAATAAACTCTCGGGAAAGATCCTCGTGTGAAAACATCACTATGGTTATCAAGGGAAGGATCAGTGCACCCAAGTTTAAGTATTCTGAAAATAAATAACTTGGGAAGATCCCGTGAAACCATCACCTAAGGTTATAAGGGGGAGGTCTGAATGCCACCCGAGGTTCACGGTTCTGAATAAACTCTGAAAGATCCTTGTGAAACAATCATATGTTATAAAGGGGGTCCCCAGTGCACCCAAGTCAGGTTTTTGAAATAAACCTGGGAAGCATCCGCGAAACATCACGGTAAGGTATAAGCGGGGGAAAGCGGGGGGGGGGCGGGGGTTCCCCCTGGGTTTTGCCACCCAAAGGTCAGGTTTCTGAAATAAAAACTCCTGAGAAAGATTCCTGTGAAAAAACATTCAGTATATGGGTTATATAAAGGGGGAGGTCAGTAAGCACAACCCCAAGGGTCAGGGTTATTTCTTGGGGAATGAAAAAACTTCCTGGAAAATTCTTCCCTCT
>BOPP01000234.1:1187676-1218078 GCA_017312745.1 Gryllus bimaculatus | reverse complement strand
GCCGCACGCTACGCACCGCCAGACCCCACCGGCGCAGCACGCGGCGCCGCACGCGCCCGCTCGCGCGCGCACATCGCGTCCCCGAAGGCGTGCGCGCATGGGCAGCCCTGCACTCGCTGCGCGCACGCGAGCAGGCGGCGGCGGGGGACAGGAGAGCGGCTGCCGCGCGGCGCGCGCCGCCGCGCGCCGCCGCGCCAGCCGCCGCCGCCGCCGCCGCCGCCGCCGCCGCCGCGCGCGCCGCCCGCGGCCGCCGGCGCGCCGCGCGCCGCCGCCGCGCGCGCCGCCGCCGCCGCGCCGCCGCCGGCCGCCCGCCGCGCCGCCGCGCGCCGCCCGCCGCCGCCGCACGCCCGCCCGCCGCCGCGCCGCCGCGGCGCCGCGCGCCGCCGCGCGCCGCCCGCGCCGCCGCCGCCCGCCCGCGCAGCGCCCGCCGCGCCGCCGCGCCGCCGCCGCCGCCCGCCGGGGCGGCCGCCGCCGCCCGCCGCGCCGCGCCTGCCGCGCGCCGCGCCGCGCCGCCGCGCGCCGCCGCCGCCGCCGCGCCGCCGCCGCCGCCGCCGCCGCCGCCGCCGCCGCCGCCGCCGCCGCCGCCGCCCCGCCGCGCCGCGCCCCGCCGCCAGCGCCGCGCGCCGCCCGCCCCGCCGCCGCCGCCGCCGCCGCCGCCGCGCCGCCGCGCCGCCGCGCGCCGCCGCCGCGCCGCCGCCGCCGCCGCCGCGCCCGCGCCGCCGCCCGCCGCCGCCGCCGCCGCCGCGCCGCCCGCCGCGCCGCCGCCGCCGCCGCGCCGCGCGCGCGCCCGCCGCCGCCGCCGCCGCCGCCGCCGCCGCCGCCGCGCGCCCGCCGCCGCCCGCGCCGGCCGCCGCCGCCGCCGCCGCCGCCGCCGCCGCGCCGCCGCCAGCGCGCCCCGCCGGCGCCGCGCGCCGCCGCCGCCGCCGCCGCGCCCCGCCGCCGCCGCCGTCCGCCCGGCCGCCGCCGCCGCCGCCGCCGCGCGCCGCCCGCCGCGCGCGCGCCGCCGCCGCGCGCGCGCCGCCGCCGCGCCGCCGCGCGCCCGCCGCGCGCCGCCGCCGCCGCGCCCGCGCGCCGCCGGCGCCGCGCCGCGCCGCCGCGCCGGCGCCGCCGCGCGCGCGCGCCGCGCCGGCGCGCCGCCGGCCGCCCCGCCGCCGCCGCGCCGCCGCCGGCCGCGCCGCGCCGCCGCGCGCGCGCGCGCGCGGCCGCGCGCGCGCCGCGCGCCGCCGCCGCCGCCGCGCGCGGGCGGCGCGCGCGCGCCGCCGCCGCGGGCAGCGCCGCCGCGCCGCCGTCGGCCGCGCCGCCGCCGCGCCGCCGCCGCCGCGGCGCCGCGCGCCGCCGCCGCCGCCGCCGCGCGCGCAGCGCAGCCGCGCGCGCCGCCGCGCCCGCGCCGCCAGCGCGCGCCGCCGCGCGCCGCGCCGCCGCGACGCGAGCCGCCGCGCGCGCCGCGCCGCCGTGCGCGCGCCGCCGCCGCCGCGCCGCGCGCCGCGCCGCCGCCGCGCCGCCGCCGCGGCCGCGCCGCGCCGCCCGCGCGCGCGCGCGCCCCGCGCCCCGCCGCCGCGGGCGCGGCGCCGCGCGCGCCGCGCGCGCCGCGCGCGCCGCGCCGCGCGCCGCGCGCGCGCCGCGCCGCCGGCCGCCGCGCGCCGCCGCCGCGCCGCCGCGCGCGCCGCGCGGCGCGCGCCGCCGCCGCCGCCGCGCCGCCGCCTGCGGCGAGGCCGCGCGCCGCGCCGCGCGCGCCGCCGCGGCGCCGCGCGCGCGCCGCGCGCGCCGCGCCGCGCCGCCGCCGGCCGCCGCCGCCGCGCCGCCGCGCGCCGCGGCCGCGCGCGCCAGCGCGCCAGCGCCGCCGCGCCGCCGCGCGCCGCCGCGCCGCCGCCAGCCGCCGCCGCGCCGAGCCGCCGCGCCGCGCCGCCGCCGCGCCGCCGCCGCGCCGCGCCGCGCGCCGCCGGCCAGCGCGCGCGCCGCCGCGCCGCCGCGCGCCGCGCCGCGCCGCGAGCCGCCGCGCCGCCGCGCCGCCGCGCGCCGCCGCGCGCCCCGCGCCGCGCGCCGCCGTCGCGCCGCGCCGCCGCGCGCGCGCGCCGCGCGCGCGCGCGCCGCGCCGCGCCGCCGCGCCGCGCGCGCGCCGCCGCGGCCGCGCGCCGCCGCCGCCGCGCGCCGGCCGCGCGCCGCCGCCGCGCGCCGCCGCCGCGCCCGCGCGGCGCCGCCAGCCGCGGCGCCGACGCCCGCGCGCGCCGCCGCCGCCGCCGCGCGCGCTGCCGCCGCGCCGCCGCCGCCGCCGGCCGCCGCGCGCCGCCGCGCCGCCGCCCGCGCGCGCCGCGCGCGGCCGCCGCGCGCCGCCGACGCGCCGCGCCGCCGCCGCCGCGCCGCCGCCGCCCGCCGCCGCGCCGCGCCGCCGCGCCGCCGCGCGCCGCGCCGCCGCGCGCCGCGCCGCGCCGCGCCGCCGCGCGCGACGCCGCGCCGCGCGCCGCGCGCGCCGCCGCCGCGCGCCGCGCGCCGCCGCGCGCGCCGCGCCGCCGCCGCGCGCGCCGCGCCGCCGCCGCCGCGACGCCGCGCGCGCCGCGCCGCCGAGCGCGCGCGCCCCGCGCAGCGGCGCGCGCCGCGCGCCGCCGCCGCGCGCGCGCCGCGCCGCGCGCCGCGCCGCCGCGCCGCCGCGCCCGCCGCCACGCCGCGGCGCGCCGCGCGCCGGCGCCGCCGGCCGCGCGCCGCCGCCGCCCCGCGCCGCGCGCGCGCCGCGCGCCGCCGCCGCGCGCGCGCCGCGCCGCCGCCCCGCGCGCGCGCGCGCGCGCCGCGCGCGCGCGCGCCGTCGCCGCGCGCCGGCGCTGCGCGCCGCGCCTGCCGCGCGCGCCGCGCCGCCGCGCCGCCGCCGCGCGCGCCGCCGCCGCCGCCGCCGCGCGCGCCGCCGCGCCGCCGCGCGCCGCGCGCCGCCAGCGCCGCCGCCGCGCGCGGACGGCCGCGCGCGCGCGCAGCGCGCCGCCGCGCGCGCGCCGCCGCGCCGCCGCTCGACGCCGCGGCGCCGCCGCGGCCGCCGCGCCGCCGCCGCGGCGCCGCCGCGCCGCGCGCCGCGCGCGCCGCGCCGCCGCGCGCGCGCGCGCCGCATCTCCCAGTGGTGTGCATAAAAACGAAAAGGGTTCAAGGTAATTTACTTGGTGTAAAAAAATTGTAAATTTTCGTCGGATCCAGTGGGATCGGACGATATCTTGTCCGATTTTCGGACATGTAACGGATTTTTCTGAATCTCGACAAGCACAAATTTTTATGTGCAATTCACTGGTGATATTTAATTTTGATTAGAAAGTTATTTTTAGAAAAATCGCAAAAGTATCGCCTGAAATCAATTTCTTCAGTAAACAGTATATCTATTGCCATCCTCATGCTCGTCTTGAATTTCCGGAGAACTCATTTAACACTCAGATTAAAGGTTAATATTTAATTTTGTTGTGCAAATTTCACGCGCTGTAGCTCTAATCGAGTTTAGGAGATACAGCCATTGAATAATAATTTTCTGAGATTGCAGATGCGAAAATAAAAAGCTTCTAAGGTATTGGCGCCACAATTTCATAATCCGGATATGAGAAAGAGAGACTTTTCTGAACTACTAAATTTACAACCACGTGCTGTCTAAAAATGATTTATGTATAGTTTGTGAATATCAAGTTTAATTTGTGTAAAAAAATGTAAATTTCGTCGATCCATGAATTCGACGAAATTGTCCGATTTTCGACATGTAACGGATTTTTCGAAATCCTCGACAAGCACGGAATTTTATGTGCAATCACTGGATATTATTTTCGATTAGAAAGTTTAGTTTTTAAGAAAATCGCAAAGTATCGCCTTAGAGTCATTCTTCCCAGTACTGGTAAAATATTTGCCATCTCATGCGTTCTGATTTCGAGAACTCCATTTAACACAGATTTAAAGGTTTAATAATATTATATTTGTGTGCAAATTCAGCGCTGTAGCTCTAATAGTTTAGGTACAGCCATTGAATAATAATTTTCTGAGATTGGCAAGAATAGCGAAAATAATAATGCTTTTCTTTAGGTTCCTGCGCCACATTTCTAATCCGGATATGAGAAAAGAGCTTCTGAAACTACTAAATTTCAAACACGTGCGTTTCTAAAAAATGATTTTATGTTACATTCGTTTGCGAAATCAGTTTAATTTTTGTGTAAAAATGTAAAGTTTCGTCGATCAAATGGATCGAGAAATTGTCCCGATTTTAGACATGTAACGGATTTTCTGAATCCTCGGACAGCACGAACTTTATGTGCAATCACTGGTGATATTTATTTTTCAGATTAGAAGTTTAGTTTTAGAAAATGCAAAGTCGTCCTTTAGATCAATTTCTTCAGTAATTACATATTGCATCTCAGCTCGTTCTGATCGGAGAAATCTCTCTCTCTCGCTCTCTCTCTCTCGCTCTCTCTCTCTCGCTCTCTCTCTCTCGCTCTCTCTCTTTTAATATCTCTCCCTCTCTTTCTACCTAACTCCCTCTCTCTCTTATTCAGTCTCCTCTTTCTCTAGCTCCTTCTCCTTCTCTCTTTTAATACATCTCCCCCTCTCATTCTACCTATCTCTCTCCCTCTCTCTTTTACTCACTCTCCTCTATCTCTCCTTCTCTTTCTCTCTTTTTTAATATATCTCTCTCCCTCTCTTTCTACGTATCTCTCTCTCCCTACCTCTCTTACTCACTCTCCTCTTTCTCTCCTTCTCTTTCTCTCTTTTTTAATATATCTCTCTCCCTCTCTTTCTACCTATCTCTCTCTCCCTACCTCTCTTACTCACTCTCCTTTTTCTCTCACTCCTTCTCTTTCTCTCTCCCCTTCTCTCTCCCTCTCTTTCGCTCACCCACTCTTTCTCTCTCACTCTTTCCCTCTATCATGTTCTCTCACTTGTTCTCTCTCTTCCTATATCTTCTCTCTCTTTCTCTCACCCTCTCCCTCTTTCCCCCTCTTCCCCTCTTTTTCTCTCACCCTCCCACTCTTTCCTCATCTTCCCTTCTCTTTCTTTCGCTCCCTCTCTTCCCCTCACTTTCTCTCTTTCACTCTCTTTCTCTCACTTTCTTTCCCTCTCCCTCTTTCTCTCTTTCTTGTTCTCTCTTTATATATATTTCTCCCTCTCTTTCTCTCACCCTCTTTCTCTCTCTTCTCTCTCTCTCCCTCTCTTTCTCTATTCCCATCTCTTAAATTTTTCACCGACTCAGATGGTTCACGGCATTTTCTGATGTCACTGTACTACTTGTGACCGGGGCTCCCAGTGTTCGAGCCCCGACAGTCACAGGAATTGCCATACTAGCTACATAGCTGCGTCTACTTCAGCCGCTCACTGGACGAGCATTCTCGTGGCGGGCTCTCCTGATCGGTAGTTTTCCATGGTTTCGCTGACCAATATCAGGCGAGTGCTGGAGCAGTACCAAATCAAACGGGCCACGGACCGCGTGCTTATTGTTCCTTATCCTAACCTCCCCCTTACATACGCACGCATACACTTACATGGATTATGTGACTACACATGTCGCGAATCAAGTCGAAAGCTAAGTGCTTGTCCCGGCTTCGGTGCCTCGCTGATAAAAGATACTTGGTAAATCAGCGGCGGCGATCGCGTAACGGTTAGTGTATCGCACTGTTACCCCCAAGTTGGTGGGTTCAAACCCAATCGAAGCCGAGGATTTGTAGGGCGAAAAAAACGAAGTAAAGCCGGTTGTCCTATGTTAGTATATTTACTTGAATATAAAAGTTCAAGCCTAAATGACGTCTCTGAGCTAAAATGTTTCGTCGCAAACGAAATACCTCCTTTCTTTGCTAGTGGGTGAAAGGAGGGTACCGAAATTTGCGTGGTCAGACGAAACAGCAGACCTAATGGTCTCGCCACGTAAAATAAGGCATCCAATCAATTCAAAATCCCGCAAGGCGACGTGTATATCGACACCGGATTTCGCCCCTTGACATAATTCTTGCGCACCCCACATACCAAGATAAAACATTCACTGCATGAACGTTAAGGTCAACGGCTAAGGCCATTAATCCCGTAACTGTAGGGCATATCTTTATCGCGGGAGCTGGCTGTTATCTTCATTGGGTGGCGAGATCGGCGCCGACCTATCTCTGCTTAAGGGCATTTTTCCCAACCAGGCACATCTGTGCCGCCTCAGCTTTTACATTTAGGTTTTGTTAGATTGGCAGCACAAAAACTGTGGTGTTGTGATGGGTGCGTGTTTTTAGTGTTAACAAGTAGTGAAGTTATGTCAGGAAAATAGTCTGTTGAAGATATCGTATAAGGGGACCCAAAATGAGTTTTCGATTCAAAATTTCGATTTTCCTTGGGTTTTTTGAATTTTTATACTTTTCTGTTTGTAATGTTTTTTTATTCGCGTCAATACCTTGACTGTAAGTATTTTAAATTAATTTTTTTTACTGTGCTACAGATATATTCGTCAGCCAGCCGTTTTTGGAGATGATAAATACAGTAAATTTGCTAAAGGTAGTGAACATTTTGAACTTATTAACATATCAATTTTATCTGTATTTTGTCACATAATGTATTATGCAAGAATTGTTCAACATCTTGAAGATACTTTTACAATTTATTAAGATCATTGTAAACTATGGTGATCTATTTTGATGTCTAAATTTGAAGTCAGTTTCCCTAAGTATTTTAATATGTAAGGAACATTTTATCAGCTTTTAATTATGATGGGAAACTGAAATTGACAGGATTTATTTATTCAAATAGCATACATAAGCTGAATAAAAAGTTTTAAATTGAGTTAATATTTGGACATTTTATTCAACTTGTTGTTTACGAGGAATTAAACATATACAAAAATCAAATATTATATTTCAAAAACTATTTTTCAGGGTTTACTGAATATCCATATCTTCCTCAAATAAAAATTTTAACTCCTTAGGTTAAGCAGTTTCTGAGAAAAAATTCCTTAAACATCACTCGTAGTTGGACAGGGCATTCCCTTAAATGTTGAAACCCAAAGATCTGCTTAACTTCAAAAATTGAAAGGCAACAAATGCAGACATTATTTTCATCTGCTTCAAAAAGTATAAGATATTGTTGTCTTCATATTTTCTAGAACAATTTTCAGAAATGAATAATGCATAATTAACTAACATAACACGTAAATGTGATATAATTTTCCAAGTAACTGGTTAAGTTACTGTTAAATCATATTAGCAATCATACTATAACTACATTTTGAAAACAAAATTTTCTGCAGAATAGTATTCATATTTAAGACACGATTATGACAAATTTTAAAAGGCTGCTTTCAGAAAAATAGGTAATGATTACAGATATTAATTTCATTTATTGTGAGTGAATGTTAATAAATATTGCCCCGCTATTACAATAGTTGTCTAAACACACTACATGAGCGTAATGTCAAGTTATTCGATAGTGACGTCATGCGTAGAATCCACTGCGCATCCACACACCTCATACTCTAGATATCTTGGGAGAAAACGAGGAAAACTACCGATCTGAGCAGCCGGCCGCTTGAATTCTCGTGCAGATAGCGGTTGAATTCAACCTAGCTATATAGCTAGTGTCGAAATTTTTTTGACACCGTCGGGACACAAACCACGAGGTCGGAAGCACTGCAGGGACATCACTTGGTGCCTTTAGCCACATTTGCCGGTTTATGTGTATTTATATTCCTATCTGTATCTAACCTGTAATTCTGAGCTGATTCTGTGTAAATTTACACAACGCTAAAGCATAATCATGTGCATATTCTCAATTGTCATCATAGCTCGAAGTAAGATTTTATCACAGTGGAATCTGCCGAAGCGGCCACATCCATTAAGCGGACACGACTATTAACAGTAGTAGTTTTTGCAATTATTTTATAATGTTAAGCTTCATTAACGAGTACACGTTTTGAAAACGAACGACTTGAGAAGAGAGTTTTCAAATTTTTACGTGTGCAATAAAGCAACATTATAAACGGGTTTTTAAACGCTATATTTTAGTCCGAGTATAAAAGCATTTTAAATTTATAAGAATCAAACTTAATTTTGCTGAACAAACATGTTTTGAAGTAGAACGACGTGAGGAGCGAGTTTTCAAATTTGAATTAATACAATAAAGCAACATTATAAACGAGTTGGATACTTTATTTTTTGGTATAACAGCATTATAAAGTTTTAACACATCAAACTTTATATTGCGAAACAAATTTCTTGTGACTTCTTGGGTATTTGGCATCAGTGCAAGAAAATTGGTCAGCTGTTCCGTTTACCTCTAACACCACCGATTCTCTCATTCTGCAATTAGCTGAATGTGTGATGGCGAAATCATTCGTGCAGTAAAATCTAAAACGTCATCATTTGTGCCGTAAAATGCAATTGTGAACGCTTTCTTAATTTATTTGCTACAGAAAAGGTCGTTTTCAATGCTGGAATACAAAAAATAAACATTTTTTCGGTCCCGGTTTGCTTTTCCATGAACCAAGAATTTTAGCTTTCATATGGTCATCTCATTTTCACTGTAAGCAGCCATGCACATTTCGTACATCTGAAATACAATTCCGTGACAATATTGCGATTTCGATCCACAGCCCTACACGAAGCGGTAGAGCAATGGCGATTACCGTTGATTCCTGGTTTTCCTGCGACAGGACGCACTGCCAAGTTTTAAGTACGCAGAACAAACAGATTCTTAAAGTAAAGAATCTCTAATTCACGGGGGGATTATATTCAGTGTTTGATAATTGTAGATTATTTTCACGCATGGTCTGAAGCTCCTATATGGTGTCAAATTCAGTGTCCAGTCTAGTTAGTATTCAAGTCAATTAATTGGAAGAAACAAACTGCGCCATAATAAGAAAATACCAAATCGGGCATTTCAATTGTTTTGGTACAATTTGTCCCAGTTCGCGCGTGTGAAAACACTCCCGACATTTAACAGCTCAGTTAAGCTAAACAGAAATATAACTTGCATCTATCATCATTACAATCTTCCTTTCCCATATATTTTTTGTTATTTGGCTTAATTAAGGAGAGCAAAACATTTTCTTGTTTTCCAAGTTATCGTTTCAGTCATCGTGTTGTGTAGCATTTTATCGTCATAATGAAAGTCTCTATAGTAAAAATATAATTTAGTGTTGAATTACAGGATACAGGTACTTAAAATATTTGGGCACATATCCTCTTCCCTCTCCCTCTCTCCCTCCCCCTCCATCAGAGACTTGAGTATTACACAAGTTTTTGATTAAAATTTTACGTAACGTAGTTGTTATTGAGTAAATAAATTAAACAAAGAAATGGCAAACCAGTATATGCTAGTTTGTTTCTTTACGAGTTATATTTCGGTATCACAATCTTTCAATTTTCAATTAGTAACTTTAAATATTCATTTATAAATGTCAAGTGTCCTTTTTAATTTAGATAAGTGAGCACTTTACTAATTAAAATGATGCCAGGCAGGACTTAAAAGCACTCAATTTGGAATAACTTGTGATAAATTGTGGTTGTAAACTTTCTTAGAAGATTTTCAATAATTGTTTGACTTATTTAAATGATAATTTTAAAATAATCGGTATCCTAATTTTTGTATTTGTGAAAAATATAATGGTGCTAGAAACAAACAAACAAGCATGCTTATCCTCAAGCTAATGTTTATTAGATTTGTTCAACGATCCATCAGAAATGACATGTTAATTATGGTCTAGTTAATAATACAGATAATGTTCAATAACACATTTTCTAAAACCTTCTTTTCTTCAGTGTTCTCATACATACAGTTGGTAATAATAGTTACTCTAGCAATAAATTAATATGAATGAACAGCACGGGCACCTTGTTTAATTTAAAATTCGCACTCTTACATCTGTTGATTTCTCTGAGAACTTCTAGCCGCATCTTCCTCACAAGATCCACAAAATGCACCACAGGAAACCATCTTAGGAGGCGGCCACTGCTAGTCCCAGAGGATCGTCATCTGTGAAGCAGTAAACGTAAGTTTTACCTTGCTGACCAAAGAACTTACCGAAGTCAGGTTTACAGAGCTTGGTTAGGTGGAGAAAAACCTTTTCACTACGTAGTTGTGTGCGAATGTTTCGGAAAATATATTTTCATCATCAGTACTATAGAAGATAAGCGAAAAAACAAGAAAAATCACAAGGCCACAAAAACGCGTGTTAGATAACTAAAAATATTCTATCGTGATAAATTTAAGGTGTTATAAATTCAGAAGGAATTAATACAATAACAAACAAACAGTTCATGTTAATGTTCTTTAAGATAGGACACCTCACAGAATATGAGAAACATAAGCACACACTCACCATACCAACACAATTATGATTGGATTCTCCATACATAACACACCACCGAAGAATTTTACATATAAACACCATACTTTTAAATAAAAAGCTCCAAGCGTTAGTCACTACCCTGACCGAGAATCTAACCGGGGTGTCCTGGCTTTTCCCACAGCTGCTTAAACTACTCAATGAACAATGCTTTGAACAGAAGAATGTCAACTCCGCCCCTTTTATGGCTCTAAACGTGTCCATGTGATGACAGTACAATATTGTTTAGAACGTTTATAGTATTGCATAATTCAGCAACAGGGACTTTTGCAAATTAACCAACTTTTTCTCGAAAGTTCAAGGAGTAAAGCTGACCATTATCGAATCACTTTACAAGTAAATGGTTTATTAAAGAATAAAGGAAAGCAAAGTTGAGACAAATGACAGACATTTTCCAATCACTGAAAGTAGTTTCGAGGAAGACAAAAGGAAGTAATTCACTATCATAATGATTTAAGTTTTCTCAAGCATTGCACAGCATATTGGTAAAAGTCATGAAAAGCATACGATTGTACCTCCTTGGTACTTTAAGTTCGAAGTGTATTGTAATTTATTTTACACCATAGATTTTACTTCTTAACTTAGCGAAAAATATTATATCTCTATTTTCATTTTCATCTGTTAAGCTATTTTATTTCTACTTTCCACAATTAAGTAAGAACATTAGGAGGAAATGTAGGAGAGAGAATCTACTCCAAGAAGATAAATACGTGGAGTGAAATACAAACTAATGCCATCGTTGAGATATATTCCCAAGGTACCAAGTTAATACTATCACCCGAAAGAACTTACCCTGGAGCTTATTTCAGTTAAATAATTAATAACTAAATGAGAGGAAAATTGAAACAAAAAGAAATAATAATGTGAAAGTTTGACAATTCTAATTCTTTTCAACATTCTCCACTGTAAAAATTATAAACATTAAAGACAGATTAGGAAGAATAAAAATGGGGGCGATTATAAGATTAGTACGAAAAATATTAGCAATAAAAAGAGGTATAGATAACGAAGATAGATTATCAGGTGTGGTCTTCAACATACCTTCATCCTTGCCCCTGCACTTCAAATAGCGCTCCAAGTACTTTTGGCCTGCGGCGGTGCGGTTGAGGGGCAGATGGCAGCTGTAGCCTCCGTTGTGGTGTGACATTGCGAAGTCGTCGCAGTTCACTCGGCCATCACCGTTGCAGTCCTAGGAACAAAAGTGTGATGGGTTACAACGGAGGAAAGGCAACTAGTGGGGTCTAACAGGCCCGAGATAAGGCTTTTTTTAAAATTAAATATGGATTCTGAAAATTGGACAACATTGTTGTCATTTAAGCTTTGTTTCAAACGTAGAAAACCATTTAGCTAATGTGTGCTGTGTCGATCATTCATTTGGACCACCACATTTCATTATAATTATATTTAATTCGCGACATGCTTAGAATTACCTCTTTCTAAAATTAGTAGTAGATATATGTACTGCTGAGAAGTAGAGATGAACGTGCAAAAAATGCCTCGATGTTTCAAAACTACTACTACTTTTTCCCCAAACCAGGTTTCTCCCACCAGAGAAGCACCGCCCTAGCCGGGACAAGATCTAAGCTCCCGACCAGTCTCCCGATATGTGTGGTAGTGTAGAGCACGCTAGTATAAGTGCGTGTAAGGGTGAGTTAGAGAAGATGATAGGACAAGGAAGAGGAAGGAAATATCGTGCGCGGTCCGTGTCCCGCTTGTTGAAGTACCGATCGATCATTCACTTGGTGTTGATCGGAGAAACCACGGAAAACTACCGACCGGGCCAACCGGCCGCTAGAATTATACTTCAGACAGCGACTGAAATCGACCTAGCTGACGAGATAATGTCGAAAATCCTGCCATCGTCGGGCCTCGAACCTAGGACGTCTTTTTAGATTTTTCTCGGAAGCAAAGGTTTGGCAAGCACACGGCGGCTACCAACGCCAACTCTAATTAGAGGATATTTCGCTTGACTAGGTCAGGGGGATCTAACTTCCAAAGCCTCAAATGCTAAAACTAAAACCTTTAATATGGTTACGGGCCATGTTTTCATCACTCGGGAGGTCCACACCCTTACTTCCCCGTAATGTTGATCTCTGCATTTTGGCCGGCCCGGCTGCTCTGAAACTGAGGGTGGGTGATGAAACAATGCGTAATATCAGACCGTACCATGCATAACAGTGAATCAAATTGTGATCTTTAATTTCTGAATTTACTAGAAAAAAATTCTTTGAATCTAAACTTCACCTATTGTCCAGGCGGCGAAATAGTCGAAGAAAAGTTGGGAGAGCATTTTGATGGAAATGGCAACGGAACATCGCCTTTCTATCTCAGTAGTTTTTGTCAGACAAGAGTGTTCTGGAAAAGAGATGACACACAATTGACAAGAATTGTTACTTGGAGAAAGAATTAACGAGTATTGAAGAAGTTGTCACAGTTACCTCTGTCCAAACGAAATTAAACCTTTCCTTACGAATTCCCTGGCTTTTTGCTTCGTGTTTCTATTACATCCAATGCCTGGCACACTCTGGATCTAACCTTGAAGACGTTCAAACTCTTTTACTCAGCTTTCCGCATTAGCTTGTGGTGCCAAGGCAAGCACGCGTCTGTGATAGAAAACTCCTAGTATTTCGACAATGCCAATTTACGCGGGAGTGGCCCCTAGGAGCTGGTGCGATCTTTCGGTGACGCTCCGAACTAATAGAAAGAAGTTGACAATCGACTTCAAGAAACTTTGCAGGAAGAAATGAATGTTTGATCAACAGAAGAAATTCGCGCGGCTTTTTGGGGAAAATTAAGACTAGCTCGAAGGCGCCAAGTTTAAAATGTATAATCCTTTCCTCTGAAACGCCTTCAAATAACATCGAACGCTTTGTTTAAAAAAAAAAACAGGCGCCAAACTTTAAGTACTTTGGCCGTCAAAGTGTCAACAACTATTTTTACCTTAGGAGAGTAGTGACCACAGCATGGCGCGTGCGCTGGGGGCACAATATTCTAACCGAGCATAGCTGCCCGGGCTTTCACTCTGCTTTGCACCCAGCTGGTGGGATTTATTTGGTTCTGGAAAACCTCGCAAGCGCAAGTAGATCTGCGCCGGATTTTTACTGCCAGCAAGAGATTACAGTCACCTCCCGCGATAAAAAACAAACATGTACTACTCATTTGGAACTAATGATCTTAGCAGTTGACGCGCCTGGAATCACTAAACAATCAATCAATCCTTATATTAACATTTTACATTAGCGATGTCTTGCTGCGGCATATTCGCTGTGCCATTCAAATTGTATGATTTTTTTTGTAATTAACCGTTTACCTGATCAATATGATTCTTTGTCGTGGCAATACCACAGAATAGATACTACATAGAAAGGAAAGTAGAGGGCGGCACCATTGAAGTGAGCCACCACGCGGGGCGGACCGCCATCTTGAAACTATGTAAAGTAACTGCAGGCGTCACTCCAAACGCCATTTTCTCGTATCAAGCAGTGCGATGGGTGTAGCGGCATCTGGCGACACGACCGAGAAAGACGCGAAATACCGTCTACCAGATACTCCAACGTGAAGACTTGTTCTGATGCGCCACGTTATAAAACCTTATAGTTATACACATGCCTAATTTAACAAGTAAAACTGAAATAAAAGACACTTTCGCCACCGTTCTCGACACAACAAATGCCGGGTCATACAGCAGTTTACACACTTTCAATATGGTGACCATAAACATCATATCGGTGGGCAGATTAGGTTTCCTTTCTGGATAGTATCTATTCTGTGGCAGTACGATACTGGTATATTGGTAATTGTAGAGAGTGTCGAAGTTCGAAGATCACTTTCAGTGATCTTCGAAAAAATACTTTTAGATATAGGTTAGTTGCAACCATGATCCTTTATAAAATACATTAAAATAATTCCTTACCTTTGCCAATTTATTCATATACTGCGTGACAATGAGGCTCGCACATTTGTATACTTGAGCACAATCCGCATATGCTGAAACAGATAAGGCATTGGTTTTTAAAATAGTCTTGAGTCTACCTTCAAAACCTTTACAGTGTTACCTGTTAGTATACAGAATGTATTCTTCGCATATTTAAACCTCTGGTGGGAAGTGTTTGAAAAAATATAACTCTGTGCTTGAAGGAAGATTACCTTTTTTACCCTTATCCTGAAAGGAGTAGAGTAAACTATCTACATTTAATATTTCCATAACGGTGGTTACTGCCCATGTGTTCGAAGATATCAAACGTCTCCCTGAAGTAAATTAATTTCTCAAATTCAATCTCGAGTCCTTCCGACCTACCTTTCATTTTCCGAGGTTATTTACAAGAAAAAAAGTTGAACGAAATATGACGTTATATTTGTCAACGTGTGCCTTTTGCACAAACGCTTGACATAAACGCATTGCACTATTCAACAAAAATTCAACCAAATTTTGGAGAAAATTTTATAAAATTTTGGAAATGTCCGGAAATACCTCCCAAAATTAAAATATGGGTTTTCAAATTTCAGGGACCGTGACATCAGCCATAACGAAGAATATTAATTTTGAAAAAAAAAAAATCGGCTGAACTTTATGCACTAGCGTTGTGCACTGACAGACGGACGGATATTTGCCGTCAATCGATTTTTCGATATGGAGGACGCACAAAACATGGATTCTGGATACACCACGTATTAGAGGCTTGCGTTTTCACTATTTAGCAACTGGATTTATCCACTCTTCCGTAACCAAGCCCAGAAATAAGAAAAATGTCGAAAATGTGCGGTTTTCCGGCGCGCGATTACAATACTTCCTCTTCTTACTTCAGCAAGTGCGAGAAAGTAAGAACGACTTCAGCGGCACTCACCTTCCTTGCGATCGGGGTCGTCGTGGGGCAGTACGGGGCGGCCGGCCTCGTGCCAGTAGATGCGGGACACGCCGAAGGGCCCGCAGTAGGTCTCCTGGCAGCCGAAGTCCCGGTCGCACCCTGTCGACGCCTCGCACAGGCAGCGGAGGCACGCGCGGTGCAGCGCTGGCAGCTTGAACTCTTCCCAGCGCCCCCCGCGTTATAGACAGTGCGCCCCAACTGCGTTCCCACACATTGCGTTATACAAATATAAGTCCAGTTCCGCCTCGAGAACGGGTGTGTGTGTGTGTTTTATTTTTTATTATTTTTTTAACGACGGAGAAATGCATTTACGCCCCATCGACCCAGACACTCATGTCCGGGCCGATTCGTGTGGATAATCTATACCCCACTTACGGAACCGCCGTCAGGCATTACTTCGCTAGGTGGGGTGGCGGGGCTATTCTAGCCCTCCTCCTTTACGCCTTTTCGTGTGTGTGTGTGTGTGTGTGTGTGTGAGTCTATTTAAGAGATTGTCCATTTCATTCATTATCATCATTTCACCTCATCCCAAGGGGTAACAACCCTGGGTGTAAAATTTATTCGGCATGAAAATGCTGATCCCTATGAAAGTCACGTGCACCTACCCTCGATAAATATGACTACAGGTTGCACCTTCGTGTGGTCCGAGATGGGCAGTTCGCAACAAAAATTAAATAATAATAATAATAATAATAATAATAATAATAATAATAAAAATAATAATAATACTTTTAAAGAAGCTGAAGAAAACCAACATTGTCATCTATTAGGCAGTCGTCAACAATCTAGAATCGGTATTCGTAAGTATGTGTCTGCTCAGCTACATCATAAATGGAGATTCAAAATATCGGCTTACCAGCGATAATCACAGGCTTACGAGTCACTTGCTGGAGAGATAGTTTTCGTCCGCAATCGGCTTACAAGTCGCTGCGGAAAGGAGGCTAGAATCAAGGAACTCCACTCGTCAAAAGGCAGTGGAATTATTGGAGGGTTTAGAGCGTCAGATAATCACGAAACGTTAATCTGAAGAAGTGCTCAATGAGGATAATAACGATCATTTTGACACGAGATTCAGGTGGTTCTAACACGTCCACGTGTAGTAAAAAATGCTACATGTATCTACTTGCCTGACGAAAATAATGCGACCTAAAATGTCTACATTTTCAGACTGATGCATCATTGTATCGCACTCTCATAATGTCAACTGCAAAAATATCACTTTTAGAAGAGACCGTAGTTTGAGAGAGACAAAGTAATATCATTCTAAGATTTATCTTAAGCCAGTCAGACAATAATTAGAGCTAGGATAATTGCGTAAATTTCGTCTTTATTGAAAGCCTGAATTACAAATATATTTCTTGTTCATTACTTGTTTAACCAATAAAATGAATTTTGTAATACCGTTCACTTGCATTGAAGTAATTTATGACCAGAAGTCTTTAAGCCTTCGAACTCTAGGGAGCCAAAACCAGTTTGCAGACGGTCCGTTACGATTATATAGAACGAAATGCAAAGCCTGTTCAGTCGTTTATGTTCTTCATTTCACTATTTCAAACACCACTACCACCAACTACAACTACAACTACAATAATAATAATAAAATAATATAATAATAATAAATAATAATAATAATAATAAATAATAATAATAATAAATAATAATAATAAATAATAATAAATAATAATAATAAATAATAATAATAAATAATAATAAATAATAATAATAATAATAATAAATAATAATAATAATAAATAATAATAATAATAATAAAATATTATTATTATTATTATTATTATTATTATTAATAATAATAATAATAAAAGCCGATCCAGGTAGCCGATCTTGCTAAGGCAGTAGTGACGCGGCAGTCTTGGACAGAGATTGCGATTCCAGTGCTGCCTCGGATATGGATGCGTTTCTGTGTTTGTAATTTTCCATTTCACCCTTCATCTTCATTACCATTTGACCTCAACTCCCAGGAATAACAACCCTGGTTGTAAAAACGGTTTCATAATGAAAATGCCGATCCCTCCTCCCCATAAAGGGCACTAGCAACTGCCCTCGACAAATATGACAGATCCCAGGTGGGTTGCAAGCTTGCGTGGTCCGGGAGTGGCCAATTCTTAACAAAAACATAAAATAAAAACTTATTGTCATCTTTTTTAACACAGGGGTTCACCGAAAGATCTACCCTTTTACCCGAACATTTAAACATCAATTATTACAACAAAAAAATCGCCACGTCAATCATTAGTAAGCGAAAAATACAAGGAAAGATTTAACGTGGCATATTCTTCAATACGCAAATTTATTTCAATAGAGTTTGAAATTTTTATGCTCACATGCAAAGAACGTTCAGCAATCTTTCAGTAATTCATCGAATCAACTCGTTTTTAATATACAGTAAAAATACAATATTCCATTTTCAATTTTCTCAGTCGAAATAGTCTTATGGTATAAAAACTTTCATCGCATTTTTTTTAAACTTAATAGTAATTTATAAAATAATAAAACAGGAACAGAATTTTATTAATCTAACTTGGCAGAACTGCAATGCTTGGTCCTCCTGGTTATGGTCAATAAGCTAATTACTTGAAAGTCCCGTAGCAACGTAATGACCACAGTCACGCTATCTTCTCAGCCTGAAGACGTCACTATTTTTTGCTCATCATCCGTTTTTCGTCACTAATTAGGCCTCTTTCGGAATGACGTTCTTTCAGCCAACAATGATCTGCCGTTTTCCTCGCTTGCTTTACAACAGAATGCTGTGAATTTGCGCATTTTTATAAAATCGTCAAAAACAGACTTGATAAATTAACTCTCAGAATTGTCTATTATTAATATTAAGCACTAAAGAATCGTGTTGATAGTAGAAATACAAGACGTGCATAACAGTATCAAAAATACACATTAACTAAGAAATATATAGTTCTGCATAAATATTACTTTTTCTTCTGTTTAGAAACACCAGAAAAGCCAATTCAGATGGCCCATATCGTTAAGGCAGTAGAGCCGTAGCGATCGCAGGCCGAAGGATCGCGGGTTCGAGTCCCGCCTCGGGCATGGTTGTATTGTGATCGTCCTTTCGCCCCTATCATCATATCGTGTCATCCACGCAGTTACCACACAGGTACACGCAATAGTGGTCGCTAATGACCTAGAAGTTGATGCGACCTTAAATAACAAAAAAAGTGCAAATCACCAGGTTGTCGCGACCGCTTCAATGGCTCGCAGCGGTTATCACAAAGTAGGAATGGCGGTTATTACAAAAATTACCGGTTTTAGACTTTTCGTTTTTTTTATTTTCACTTTAAGTTGATATCAAAACACGCACATAATAACAGATTATCGAAATCATATTGTTCGAATATATCGAAATCAAAAGCAGCAACTGCATACTTTTAGACAATGTTTTACATTTTGTGGCAAAACGGGAAAAAAATTGACTAACAAATTGCAAAAAGACTAAAAGGATGCTAAACTATACAATCAAGTCAACACCAGATATTTAATACCTAGAGGAAAACAACTTTAAGCATATGCCACAACGGTAGCAATCAATCCAATATTTGTCAGTCTACTCCTGAATATCCTTTGCGCGTTTATAAATTAAGCAAATAAATTAAGAAACTCCTTCAACATGTAGAAATCGTTGCTACAAAGCACGAAAAATAGGAAAAGAAACGACAAGATCTCTAATTTAACTACTTTGAAAAGAAAACAGACCGCCGCTGGTAATTGATTTTTAGCCTTTTATCACCAGGTCGAATCATAAGCGACAAAAACCAGAAACGTATTTTCGGTAAAAGCAGATATGCTATTCCCACATATATGTTATTCCCATACATAAATGGGTGAAAACCAGAACGGTATAAGTGACATTTTATAAATTCTTAGAAATATGTTTAAGTCAATATTACTTGTAAAGTCATAGTGCTTTGTTTCGTCAGTAAAACGAAGACATTTAAAATGTTCATTGAAACCACGAAAATACATTGCCACTGAAATATAGCCTACAATAAAAAGTTTTTTTCAGAATTTATAAAATGTCACTTGAATGGGAGAAAACGAAAACTGTATTTGTTATTCCCAAATATATATGCTATTCCCATACCGATATGTCACGCCCATGTACATCCTACCGCAAAGCCGCAACCCAACTCACGGTCTTCCCCCGCCGCTGCAGCCACGACCGCCGCGAGTATCAGCGCGGAGAACAGCGCCCGCCTCGCCAGCACGTCCGCGCGCGCTGAGGTTGCCATCCCGCCTCCGACTGGCCGGGGACGCTGGCACGCAGCCGCGCCCCGAGAGAACCGTGACCTTGCGGCGCGACCGGTTCCGGCTCCTCGTTCCTTTCATTCCCGCGAATCTCGAGGTTCGGTTCTTCCCTGAGATGGGAGTCAGCTTGCTCTTACGAACACGGGATTTTTAACATGGGTTGGGCAGAATTTAGGAAATTGATTCAACGCCGCTCGCGCAATTTAATTCTAATAATATTGATAATTAATCAATGTACTCTTATGCAAATTAAATCAATTAAAGAAATATATTTTTTAAATTCAATTGTTTAAAAATATGTGAAGCAATAATATTGATAATTTTCAAGAACTATTTCTTTTTGTCCGTCTCTTGATCTCCTAACTTATATTGCAAATTTTTTACTTTCTCTTTTATGAAGTACAGATAAAGTAATGTAATGCTGCGAAATATCGATGTCGTGGTTTTGATAGAAAGCACAATCTGAAGCTCCATGTTTCAGTACAAGTGTGTTGTTTTGTTTCCAAAACATATGAGTGGCCGACTGGGTGGATGTTCTCATTGTAAACAGCACTGCGGCCAAAACCGTTCATAGAATTTTCTTCAAAATGGACATTTAGGCCAGATCGATTTAGCCACACTCAATGCCCTAAGAATTTAATTTTTGTGTGTACTTTACTGGAAGCCCTTTTCAAATTTTTATTTAAACTAATGGTGCTACAACAGCACATATTTTCTCGCGTTATTGGAAACAGCTACGTAATATTGAAATATTGCATTCCTGCGCTTCTAACACCTCAGCTTTTATTATCAAACAGGCAATTATAAAAAATGCAAGCATTTGGAGCGGATTTGAGAATAATGTTTTGTAAATTTGAATCGCAAAATACGCCAAAACTACTTGTTTTTTTATTGTATACGACTTTTTTAAAGAGTTAATTTTTGTAAACAGATATTGTATGACCCTAAAATCTCTATCTTCAATTTTGATTTTTGATTTTTGTTTCAATTTCCGAAAAACCGCGTATGTCAACAAAAATGAGACCAGCGCCATTCTTTTAAACGTTCTTTGCACCCCAACAAAATTTAATAAAAATCGTTAACCATTTTTTTAAAAAAATTGAAAATGGGCTTCATGTAAAGTGCCCCCAAAATTAAAATATCGGATTCAAATTCCAAGGGCCACGACATCACGCAGAGCGATTGGGGAATATCAATTTTGGAAAAAAACGGCAGAACGGTGCATGCGCTACCGTTGTGCACAGACGGACAGACAGACGAACAGTCAGATAGACTTTTGCCATCAATTGATTTGGACAAGATCGGGCGGCAACGCAATTCCACGCGGGATACAGAGCTGTCGTCAGTTGCATCCAATTCCGTAAATTAAGAAATTTGCGTTGTTCTTCATTTAAATACGAAAAATGTGCCTTGCTTCTTCGTCAATACTTAGGATTTTTGTGCATTTGCATATTTCGTCTGCTTAGACTCCTAGACTTCTGGTTTTCTTTCCAAATGAGAGTCCCCAGATGCTTTCCGAAGTTTTATTTTGCATATTTGTGTGTATTTGAGCTATGTTGCATAAAATTGCATATTTCAAGGTTATTCTAGATTATATTACATATTTTATGATCAATAATGCATAAAATTACAAATTTCAAGGATGATATATTATTTCCCTCTTTTGGATTGATGTGTGTGTAAAACTTTGAATAGTGAATATTAAGTTACTCACATGATGACTTCTCCTGAATCAATTTCTTTTTTTTATCCTCTTGATACCGTATATCCTGTGTTGCACAGCAACGATTCGCAGGATTGAGTAACCTAACATAAACGCGAAAGAGAAGCCCTCTCAAGACATATTCTTCAAAATTGGATTTTGGAGAATCAGTCGCTAATGATCTGTTACTCTGCCACATCTCTTTCTCGTTTTGCCTGGAGGTTGCGATCATTTGCAATCTGGTTGTTCGCCATCACAAAACGAAGTTCGCGTGAGAAATGCCTAAAAGCTTGTCATCGCGTAGCTCCAAATTAATTTACATAATTTCACTCATTTTAAATGCATATTTTTGTATGTTTTACGATTTAAATGCATATTTTTGCGGGGTCAACGCCCCTTTAATATAAAAATAGATTGAGTTTAGATTTAAGGATTTTTTAAATAGTAAATTCAAAATACCCAAATTTATTTTACTACTTTATGAATGGTACGGCCTGATATCATGCCGAGATCCGAGACTAGCGAGATCAACGCAATACGGGGTGTTGTGTGGATAGCCCTAGTTATGAACATATGGCCCGCAACCATATTAAAGGTTTTAGTTGTTGCCATTCACGTTGGACACCCCTGGTATAGTGTAAGTATATGGGTATGTACAAACTACGTACGTTGTCTCGAGCAAAATTATAATTTAACTACAAGGGGGAAGGATTCTGGATCACAAGACATCGTGCGTAGATTGTGCATCCCTACTTACACCATATAGTTTTTACTGTCTTTTCAACGGAAAATAAATGAAAATTCAAAAATTCATTTAAAAAAATAAATAAATTAAAGGAACAAAATATCGAGAAACGTATTAAGTTTATCTAACAGTTCACTCAACGGTTGCAATTAATCTGAATCAAAAACAAAAAATGTTGTCTTGGTATATTTTCCATTAACTTCCTTTAAAATTTCATAATGCAAGTATCGTCTATATCTGTAATGGATGTATCCGCTACTTTTTATCTAGTCGTCTCTTTTGTTTGTAATCGTATTCGTTCGTCACATACTATCATCACTTTCGTTCTTATCGTCCGCAGATTGTACAGCTCTGTGCACTTACCAGCCTTAAGACGATACCGTTCACTTCGCTTGTTGAAAGTTTCAGTGTTATCATCTAATGTTCGACGAAATTGTGTCATGCATTCGCCGTTCTCCAATCCCACAAAAAAACACTCTTCACATATCGGTTTTTGTGATCTCAATGTGAACTAAAACGCTGAAATACGTAGAAGACTAACAGGTCAATGGATGCACAATGTTTTACCTCAACGAAGTGTTTACCATTGGTTTCAACATTTCAAAAACGGACAAACAAGCTTGTGGGTCGAGGAAAAAACGTAATGTTCAGCCTCAACCATTAACAATCTCAACATTGAGCAAGCTCGTGATCGTTAATAATCGATGAGTGACTCTCGATGGAAAAGCAAACCATTTGCACGTTAGTCAGGTTCTGCATATGAGAACGCCAAGATGGATTACCGAAACGTGGTCTTTTGTTGCATGGCAACTCGCGTCCAGACCCGACTTCCCACAGTGTTAAAGTACTCCAAAAGCTGGTTCTCGAGGGGGCAAAGCTTCCCGAAAAACACTTCTAATTCTATTACGTCTGATTAGCACCAATGGACAACTTAAAAATGATTGAAGAGACCAAGAGAAAAAAAGAAGTGCATACCTGGCTAGCTGTTCAACCAAATATCCTATTTTCCTGAGGGTTTCGGGAAGCTTGGGTAGTGATGGACCAAGTGTACAATAGGAGGATGCATTAAAGAGGAGGGTGCCTATGATGAGTACCATTGCTGTTGTTCCAATACATTATGGCAAATTATTGCTGATATTTAGTGTTGTATTCTCGTAAATATAGTATAGACTCCTATTTTCCACCAGTCCCCTGAATCTGTTATCCCAATATTATCCGGTATTCTCCTCCTTAAATTTAAAGGGATTTGGTATAAATAATAAAAACATTTATTTTAATTAAAAACATGAACATGTTTTATTTATTAAAAAGCACACCATATTACTCGTAGTTCTATATTTGACCATAATGTCATAACAGTGAGGTGAAATGGTAATCACTTTGTCCAATCCGTAATAATTGGCATATCTGGCAATATGGATATTACATCGACTATTCCACTCATGAAATTAAAACCAATAGTGTTTAATTACACATAGAAAATCATTCCCAATCAAGGTGATGTATTTCAAAAAGTTTATAGCTTTTCGATCCATTTTTCCTTACCGCTTCTTCTTACTACTCAATCACAAACTGTAAACTGTACCTTTAGGAGGCGGTATACATCGATCGCTATGTTGATGAATGTTCTATGTACTTCTTCTTACTTCGTATGAAGTAATCGCATTCCCTTTGTATAACCTTTGATTTTAACATAGATTTCAGTTATTTTCAATGTTTGACGCATTTTGGAACTGTTGGACACAATTTCATTTGTTGAATAGTTCTATTAAATACCATTAAATCGACAATTTCCAAAGCACACGTGGTATTTCCTATGATAAATGCTCTTACAAATAAAATTTTAGAAGAAAGCCACTCTTTCTCCATCTATTAATCGTCCTGTGACATCCAGGTGACATCAATGCGCAATCTTCTACCTTCCATTCGAATAGTTCTCATCAAGTTTGCACGCAAATGTGCCCTGCAAATTTCTTGACGTGACTAGCCATCTCCCTGCGTTTTTAGGTATATTATCTACTCTTTTATTTCTCAACGTTTAATGTTTTTTTATATTTTTTTAGAAATTGGTAAATCTGTCTACCAATTTGAAACATTTCTATAGATAGAAGTAGGCGGTGGATGTATATTTTAAATTCACGTCTTAAAAAATAAAATAGAATACGCATTTCTATAACAGCCTTATGTATTATATCAAGATTAACAATCATCTTTGTAACTATTGCAGCTTTATCGATTTTCCATCGACTTATTTCAATACGAAAAACAGCATAAGAAAGTATAATTCATCTTTGTACATATTATATAATATGTATTTTATGTTATTACATATTATGTGAAATTTCGTATCTGCTGATAACACAATCAGCAGATAGTCACAGAAATAATTATGAAAAACTACACAAGTAATACGTGGACTGTTCATCTTGCTGCTATTATCGATTCGAGGTGTGTGTTTTGAGATGTCGACTCTGCACATCACAATGGAACGTGCGGGGTTCAACTCTCCAACCCATGTGGAGACTAGAAGCTTTCACCAGAAGTATTGCGTTCGACTTGCACGAAGGAGCAATTCTGCTGTCGTTAACGACTTGATCTGAAACATTCATACAAAATGAATCATTGTGTATTCAGGCCTATTCCCTATTAGCATACCAGATACAGAAGTCGATTTCAAGAAAATGTATGACTTAACATTTGTAAACAATGACAAAGCTAATGCAGTTGGGGCGGAAGGGGGCCATATATTTAAAATCTAAAAGCGGGACATTTTAGTTTTTATCTCATCGATAAAAGAGGACGTTAAACACTATTTTGTCATTAATACTTAAATTTGGATATTTGTGATATGTAAATAAGTAAATAAATAAGTAACGAACGAATAAGAACGAACAAACAAATAAATAAATATGTAACTTACATGATGTAGTACAAATAGTATTCATTCAACCAAAACTCCTATAGCATTTTTGGTGCAGCATTTACTGATATTTTTCTGAAGAATGGATTTTCTTCAGTATTTTGTAGAAGTTACAGTTATCATTTTGTAGAAGTTTGCACATGTCCGATTAAATCCATTTTATTAACCAACATAGCTTTCAAAGTTTGCACTGGAAGAGTGTTCACTCGTGCACAAACCATTCACGTAAGAAAATACTGGTTCAGTGGGTTCCAGGTAAACATAGAAAAATTTCAATATTAATGAATATGGCACATTGTTCACATTAAAATGTGAAATAATATTTTTAAGCGGGAATCATTAGGTGATGGTCTTTCCAGCTTTCATTTTTCCTTATTTTTACGGAAATATGTATTGTTTAATGAACACATACTCATCACACAGACTGGTACTATGTACTTTTAATAAAGGAGCCAAATCACGAATGAAACGTCCTTTCGATATCCTTCAATGAGGCATTCCTACTTCAAGTGTTACCCAACTGCACTCTTGCAAGATCTCAAAGGGCGCAATATATTTGTTTCAACACCAACACCTACAATTTGGTCATATATGGGTAATATGTTTCAATTTTGCAACCTCCTTTTTCAATTCCAAAAACTCTCCTTTTCCAATTTACTAAGAATTTATTCGACAACTGGTGTTATGAAGCAACCTTCCCCTTCGGAAATTAAATTAACTTTTAAATCATTTAACACATATTACCTCAAAAACTGTAATTGTTTGATCTTTTACTCTTTGAACTGATAAAAGAAAAGTAGATGCTTGGTTGTGAAGAAAATACAGCCATACTTCTGATAGAGGGTTTTGAGAAAATGACTTAATAATATATGGGCATTTATTTTGAGAATCAAAATATGACTTCAGGGGGATGAACTTAATAGAGTACCATTGCAGGGAGCCAAGCCATCTTGTTTTGCTGTACCCTAAAACTTCTCTGTACTCTTGGTTCTCAAATTCACAAAATTCTTTGAGACTTTCTTCCCTTAGTGTAGAGGCAGAAGTATGAGTATATTTTAGAAACAATGACTTCAATATCTATTGGAAGAATGTAGCAGCCACTGGATAATATTGTGAAGTACGAGAGTGGAATACTCAAACCCAAGTAAGTTATGCCTTAAATTTGTCCTCAGTGTTGTGAAGACGTTGACACCTTTCCTAGATACACCTCCAAAATTACAGTTCGTGTCATCCGCACAAAGAGCTATTTTTTTTAAGTTCACATTTTCTGAACATTCACTAAAGAAGGTAGCAACGGTTTCAGGCAAAGATTTAAGATCCAGCATTTTAATTTGAATCTTGTTAATAGGATTAAAGTATCTGACAAGCAATTGAAATAGTTTTGTGTCCTTAATATTCAATGCAGCCATCATTACTGCAATAAAGTTTGCTAGCTTTAAATTTTGTTTTAGTTCAGAAATAGCAAATGGTGTTAAAACATTTAGAGTAATTGCCTCGGCTTTGCTACATCCACACGCAATTTTTTGTTCAAAAGTACAGATATGTTTGGAAGTACAGTCCATGAATCTGAAAGATTGATTGTGTTTGACAGTATGAGAAGCAAACGCTCCTTCAGCAGCTGCTAATGCCATATCTTTATCACAAATACTTCTATTTCTTATTCACAAATACTTAAATTGTCAAAGCGGTGCTTAAAGACGCATTCACGCGAGCCATTCTTTTGTTTTTCATTGTTTTATGTTGTAATATATTCGATCTTCCCCCACGGCTTCCACTGAAGGTAAATGAACACTTATTGCAACTAACATGTGAATCAGAAATTGTTTGTTTAAAATATGCACATTCCTTCTTTTGCTCACTATTAAAAACATACTTCCTCCTTGGAGGTGGCATATTTACGCGATTTATCCCTCTCAGCCTGCAAAAAGACTCTTGAATACGTCACAAATTCTGTCCCCAACTGTCTTCCACCAGTATCACAACTCTAATGAATTCGGAAATTAACGAGAAAGTTCGGATTTTTTAATTTTTTGGTAAGAATATCGATGGCGATAAAGCATATACAAACGACGCGATAGCTCATTTTCCCTTTCTTGAACGACGACTAGGTCTCTCCCTTCTTGATTGCAGTAATCTGTTAAACAATTTTGTTATGTAATATATGAGAGAATGATCTACCCGCTCTTACCTTTTATAAACTAATGAAAACCCAACGGAATACATTATGATAAATTTAAAGTTGTTGACGCCACTATATGTCGATTAGTCATTGTCATAAAACGGGACATTCTAGCGTCCCGTTTTCCTTTCAAAACAAATACGGGATAGGAACTCAAAAAAAGGGACTGACCCGGCAAACACGAGACGTCTTGTCACCTTGGTGTTCACCACACCTGGTGTGTAACCTGAGTGGAAATTTGGAAAATAACAATTTTCACTAAGTTGTAAATAGATTGCTAAATTCTTACGGAACACCCATTAATTTCCCTTCCTGTCGTCACCCCTTACTTACACACACACTTACAATACACTACACCATCATACATGTCGTGAGACCGGCCGGGAGTTTGCTCCAGCTGTGGAGGTGTCCCGCTGGAGGGAGATATCTGGTTGGGGAAACCTCCTACCAAGAATGATCCACATAAACCATTCATCACACTGCTCCTACCTCTAAAAGAAGCATGTGAAAACACAATATATTATACGAATACGCGCCTCAGAACAAGGTGATAGAAGAAGACATATCGTGCACTGTATTGGCTAACAAAAGCGCTCAGCTTAGGCACAGTCAATCTATGAACTGTAATCAATCGTTGGTTCGTGAGATTTACGTCAGTTCCGTAACTCAAACGTCCACTTCTGTCCATTGACCAGGTCCCATGAAACAGCATTCACATCACACATATTTCTTCGGCTTCCATCTGATCGGATGCTGTCGTCGCTCCGCCCGCCAGATCATACTAGCTAGAAATCCAACTTATCATAGTCTTCCCATTTGTTCCGATATGTTACACGCGTTTGCTCAGCTCTTCGACATGAATATTTGACGGGTACCTTGCTCACCTTTAGGACCGGCCACCATCGTTGTCCCAATCCAACACACCGATGTGGACCAAGGACCGGTATATTTATTGTGTTCCTTGCTAATGTAGCGTCGTGTCACGCTCAAACCGCCGGATGTTAAACAAAGGGCGGAGTGATGACGCACTGGGACTTTCCGTGGACGTAGCGGGCCCAGAGCGTCTTTGAGGAGGAGGCAATGGGGGCGGCGGGTAGAGCCAAAGGGCCTATATAAGGCCAGGAGAACAATGTCCCAGTCCTCTTGTTCTAGCGGCGTCGGCGACAGGTGGAGCGCGTGTCTGTACGTGTAGGTGCACTAGGGCGAGGGGCCGGCAATTCATCGTCGTCACTTGCGAGACGAGTAGATTGTCTCAAAGTAGAGCGGCTTCATACAGGGAACATTGGTGGTATGTTGCGGTGTGGTAGCCGTTCTTAAATTATCTCTCCTTGTAGTGGGTCTATTTATTTAGTTTATTGTGAGCAGGGTAGTTGTGAAATTGAGACTACGGTCTAGATTGTTAATAAATCTACTGTTTTACAAACCACTCTCGTCTGTGTTCGATTACACCCGTATGACGACACATTAACATGGAGGACCGGCCTCCTTCGTACTGTGGCGTCGTTAACACGAGAGCCCGAACCGTTAGGTCGGTGAAAGATTTGTTGTTTTAATTTATCAATATACTTCTTATATTATGTTTATTTGAAATTATTGACCTATTCCACTACGTCACAGTACTCCCATTTCATCACTCCGGTGGGCCAGAGATCCGCATATTCATTGTGTTCCTTGCTAACCACCAGTAACGACCACCATCTTTCTTCCATACCATCACCTCGACGTATTCCACGGGCCCGTATATTTGTTGTGTACTTTGCTAATCTCCATAGTTCTCCCATTCCGTCTCATCCACGTACGTCATAGTCCCAGTATATTTTTGTGTACCTTGCTAACCGAACGAGCGTAGTCGATTCGTCCCAACATGCTTTGATTGGGGTTACCGCAGGTACTAGTGGTCAGGTACTAGTGGCCGCGCTGTAGCCCCTAAGCCCAAACGTCGTGCAACCTGGTTTCACCAGCTCCACACTAAGGGTGGATTTCCTCCTAGGCAAACTAGGTACATCTGCCTTGCCACAGACGGGGCCCCAGTTGATAGCAACAAGGACCCCAGATGATAGTAATTGGAGTCCCAATAAATGTCCAAATAAAAATGTTTTTAGTTCGTAAACATCAATGGCGATTTCAAATACTTTACTAATTGTTAATCTTTATGTATATATAATTCAGATTAAAAATTGGATTATAGCAACGTTAATAATAAATACGTGGAAACTATTAAAAGTAATTATTTCACATATAATAAAATTTCTCGTGTCAAATATTTAGAGAACTGATAGTACCGTATACTAAAAATTATACATATACTCCGGCCAACAAATGACAAAGGGAAGGTAACAACACACAATTATACTACTGAGAAACGGTGCTGTAAGATTACAGGAAAAATGTATAAAAAGTGGATGTTCTCAAATGGCCGGTCCCGTCCTCGCACGTACCTTGACCTGGACGACATGACTGCGGCGGTGATGCCGCAAATGGCGCCGATGGCGACGACGCCCGCGGTGACGCCGAGGGCTATGGCCTCCGTGGACGGCCTGGGCGCCGGAGCCATCGCAAGGCGCATCTGCCGCGTGTCCCGCTGGTTGCTCTGCGACAGAGGATTTTTTGATTAGTGATGCCTGGCGCGTCCCTACGAAGAGTAATTAGTTCCGTCAGTGTAGTGCATGTTTTCACCGTGGGTATCTTTCCCCGCTGGATGATGAGATCTGACGCCGACCTATGTCGGGGATGTGGGGATTTTTCCCACAAAGGTATCTCCCATAACGGGGCACATCCCCAACTGGGACAAGCTCTAATCTCTCGACACGTGTAATAATGTAGTGCATAAGAGTGTAAATGAGGGGCGAGGTTCGGGCAAGGAAGGGGAAGGCAAGATCGCGCGCGGTCCGTGGCCCGTTTGTTAGTGAACTGCTCCGGCATTCGCGTGGTGTTGATCGGAGAAACCATGAAAACTAATGACCAGAGCAGCCGTTCGCTAGAATTATCCTCCAGACAGAGGTTGAGTTTGACCTAGCTATATACCTGGTGTCGAAAATCCTGCCACTGTGAGGATTCGAACCCTAGGACCTCCTGGTCAGAGGCACTGTAGTTATATTAGTTGGTGCCCTGAGCCACATTTGCCGCTGCGAGAGAAGAGTGATGGACGTGATCATAATCTCCGTTTTCGCGCACTTTGTTGATTAGTATAGCGAGGATATTTCCCATCAAAACAATTCTTATTATGTAAAGTTCCCACCGCAAGAACTCGCGGATGAAATTCTATCTTCCCAACAAGCCAGACCAACTAGGACACCCTTCGATTCGGTGGAGGGGCACGTTGTCCAATCGCTTCAGTCAGAACATTAGTGCCCATGCGATTGGCGCAACTACCATGGGGAGGGAATGTCGCTGCT
>BOPP01000234.1:1177429-1187651 GCA_017312745.1 Gryllus bimaculatus | reverse complement strand
CACCCGGGGGCGGGGGCCTAGATTTTCCGTTAATGAGGCTGAAATATTGTGGTCATCATGAAATAAAAATGAGCGACTTGCTCGATGGAGTATTGCTCCGCGAGGCCAAAGGTGGTCTACTCCCGCTGCAACTGAGCAGAAGCTCCATTTCGTATGAATAAACATTCGTATGTTCCGAAGAACTTACTCATGGATCTCCGCGAGCATTTGCTCGTCGTGAACAAGTGATAGTGGCAGGCTACAGAGTTTTAAAAATTGGGGTTTACTTAGGCAACAAAGAGGTTTACATACGGTTTACGCGCCGTCGCGCATATTTGTGCCGGATGAAGAGCAATGAGTTTTGGTTGTCCTCCTTCTTTATTAAATTCGAATATGAATAGAGTAAGAAAAACACAGTTGCTCTAGTGCGTAAGTAATTTTTACATTCGAAAATGATAAAAGTGGACATAGTAAAAATTATTTGTTTGAAAAAGAGCCAAGTTTTCCGGGAAGTAGGGGAAGGCGAGGGGTGATGGTCACGGTGGGGGCGAGGGCTGGGTGGCCTGAACGATATAATTAAGAGAAAGTTTCAAAAAAACTGGTTTCTGTATTTTCTTTTTCAAGTAGAAAGGTAGCGTTGGCCATTAATCATAGAGAGTTATGCAATATGAAAACAGGCGCGTCTGAAAGCGAAAACGCACGATTGGGATAAAAATTCGTAGACCCACCATACATTGTAACTTTTTCTATTGGGTACCTCCGAAATTTTGGAGCAAGTGCTCACTCTAGAGATTAAACGCTTAACTTTATCCATACCAATTCTGATCATTTGCTCGCCTGTTGAGAGTACGCTCAGAGTTGAATCAAGTACTCAGAGACTGAGTAATTGCTTACCCACTTTATTCATGCGAAACTGAGTAAGATCTCGGAAACTCGGAGCAAAGAGTACTTGCTTACTTTTATTCATACCACCCATTGTCATCTATCTCTGCCGAAGGATTTTGCCTGCGCGTACGCCATAACGAAAACATATTTTTGGGCGTGGGTTTTCCGTCCAGAGTTACTTTTAAATAGACCAGTTAATATTTAGCATTTTTGCAACAATTATACTATATTTAAGCAATGAATTTGTTACTCTATCAAATTGGTATCCTAAAATGTCCATCTCAGGCACAATTTGCGGATCCTTTCTAGCCGTTGTAGCGCATATTTCGAATTTGTTTATAAAATTGTAAATTATTGCAAAATTGTTAATTTGCGAATTTGGGCTCTGGGACATCGGGAGACCCTCTCCTTTTTAGATCTGCAAAAGGTGGAAATTGTGTGAAGAGGAAATGAGACCTAAATATTTTCACTTGCTCTCATTTTATAGAATAACAATAAAGTTTAACAATAAATTGAAATTAATAGAACGAACGGTTATGAGCCAAAGTTTTATTCATTTATTGAAAGCCTTGGACACTTCATCTCCAAGAAAACACATGAGTGTGAGGTTATTGTCAGCGAAGCGAAAAAAGTGAGTTTTCTAAATTATATAATAACAGAAAAATTAAATACACTAATTGGAGCTATTTTTGAAAATATATTTTCTTTATGAGTGCATAAATTTCAGACACAAATTATGCGTAATCTAATGGTTCTACACTTACCTCATACTCGCGAATCCTTCGGATGGTCGTTTCTTCCCTCGGATAAACCTGCGAAATAGAAACAATAAAATTTAAATAGTCATATCGTTCAAAACATAACAGTTTGGATTCTATAATGTGCCATCATTTGGTAGAATTTCTTTTAAAAAACGATAAATCGATACTACTATACTACAGTAATACTGCTATAATATATCCTACGCAATTTAGAAGTTGGCCTAGAGTCATTACGAGTTGTAAAAGTTAATTCAAGTGAATATGAAAGGTTGATAGACCTGCCATAAAATGAATTAACAAAGTCAAATTATCAACAACTCATTGATTGAATAACAACAAATTATAATGTTTAAATACATAAAGTATGAGAATCGTTACAGGAGCATAATTGAAAGTCGATCGGAAAATTACAAAGTTAACTTAATGCTTACAGTGGGGTATTACTTTTGGCTGCTCATTTTATTTTATAAAATATAGGAAAATATTTTGTTCGAGGGAGGGACGTAAAGAAAAGAGGTTGAATTCTTTAAATGCTGAGAAATATTCAGAGATAATATTTTACTGATCAAAAAGTGATTTTTTTGGTCCTCCACATTAAATATTTGGCGATTTGATTAATTTATTTTAAAAAGAGCTTTAAACTACTTAATTTAAAATTAAATATAGTTTTCAAATCTCCACATTATTCAATCGTCAAGTTTATCTATCATCTGCGGTTGCTCAGCTGTCAGTCGAATTCTCTTATCTTCACGGTTCCTCAAAAGCCTGACTTCTTACCTCACTTCGGTACCCGGGACGAGTTGATGCAGTATCCCATGGTGAGCTCTGTAGCATGTCATAAGTTGAGATTAAGCAACACAGATCAAATATAAGCACGCAATAAGATTTTAAATGATAAAATATTTTATTCAAAATTCTATAGCAAAGGATTTGTTTTACCGACAGCCGTTACATACGAAGACAAACTTTAATGACCAAAATTGGTACTATCTTTGAGAATGCTTGTTTGTTATGAAGTGCATACGTTTCAGACACAAATGATGGGTAATCTACCGGTTCTACACTTACCTCATACCCGCGAGTTCTTCGGATGGTTGTTTCTTCCCAAGGAAAGTCCTGCGCGAAAGAAAAAAAAATTAAATACAAAACACAACATTGGGATTCTATAATGTGCCATCATTTCGGAGAATTTCTTTTTAAAAACGATAAATCGATATTACTGTACTATATTAAATGTCCTACGCAATTTAGATGCTAGGGTCATTGCCAAGTGTAAACGTTAATTCAAGTGAATATGAAAGGTTGATAGACAAACTTTTAGAAAATGAATTAACCAAATTATATTATCAACCACTTATTTATTGATTAGCAACAAATTATTCTGTTTAAATACATAAAGTATGAGACTCGCTACAAGAGCATAATTGAAAATCAATCAGAAAATTACAAAATTAACTTAATGTTTACAACGAGGAATTACTTTTGGCAACCCATTTTATTTTATAAAATATAGGAAAATTGCTAAATATATTATTTATTCGAGGGAAGGACGAAAGAGAACGAAATTTAATTCTGTAAATGCATAGAAATATTTAAAGGCATATTTTACTGATAAAAAGGTGATTTTTTTCTGGACCTCCTCAACAAATATCTGGAGATTTGATGTTATTCTCAAAATCAGATTTAACTATTAATTGACAAATTAAATATAGTTTTCAAATCTCCACATTAATGCGATCGCTCATTTTATTTTTTATTTTTTTTAACATCTGCGTTCCTTCAGTCGTCGAATCCTCTTATGCTTCCCAGCTCTCACAAAAGCTTGACTTCTTACCTCATAGTTCGGTACCGAACGAGTTATGCAGATCCCATGGTGAGCTCTTAGCATAGTATAAATTTGAATAATCAACACAGATCAACAGTAATTAAGCAATGCTATAGAGATTTAAATGGTAAAATATTTTATTCAATATTCTATAGCAAAGGATCACGTTGATCTTTTGACGGCGTTCGCTTCAATATGAAGTTATGCACTGGTCGAACTCGTCTTCTTACGACCTTTCTGACAACTTAAAATGTACCTTACGGTTCAGTTTAAATAATTCTACATTCATTATAACTATAGAGCAAAGGAAGCCCAGATCCATGCCACTTCCCCGGTCTATTCGGTTGTTTAAAAAGCATCATTCACGCTTCAGAAGATACACAATTAGTATAGTACCTTATGTTATAACATTCTCTCTCTCTCTCTCTCTCTCTCTCTCTATATATATATATATATATATATATATATATATATATATATATATATATATATTGAGAATGTTACTGAGAGTGTAATTGTTCACATTTTTATGTTAAATTTGCTTTGGATAATATGTTGAATATCGGAACCTGGTGTTGCAGGGTAAATTACGTCAAAATTGAAGTAAATTTGAAGAGTAAGCTGAACGACGGTAATTCCCAGGTAATAAAGTATGCGCAAAGACTTTAATGAAGATATCATACATTCTTAAAAAGACAGAAATACCTTTTTTCTTTAATTTTTTTATTTATATGTATTTAATATATTCAGCTAAGAGGTTTCAGAATATTAAACCCAGTTCAATATATTTCTGTATTCTTGTTTGGATTTCATCTCATCACCCAAAATCATTTTTTTGTCCCTGAGTTTTCACAAACAAGAGCATGATATTTGCGAATTCCCAGGAGGCGTCTAGAAATTGCTAAACGGTGATTTTCGTCAGTATAAGCACAAACATTTCAATTAGCACAAACATTTTTCTCCCTATGTTTATATATATATATATATATATATATATATATATATATATAAACATAGGGAGAAAAATGTTTGTGCTAATTGAAAATTCTGAGAGAACTGTGAGGGATGAAACTAAATCATTATGCATATTGAGGTCAGTGCTGAGAAGAGAAAGCACAACCCCATTGCGTTAATTCAGAAGATATGTAAATATTTTCTAGTACATTTGATGAAATATGTAGTACATTATACAAAATAGTGAGTTTTCTAAATTCGAATAATGTGTTTAAAAGCAATGATCAGAGTATATACACAAATGGAATATCCAGCAATCGTATGACACATGTATACGGGCACACAAAATAACTTTAGTTATTTTAATTATAAGTGGTGCATTTCTGTTTTAAGTAAATGTGGACACCACAATCCTTTGCTATAGTTCCCTACCACATATATGAACAGACCTTGGTGAATAGACAACATTTCAAATATATTTTCAGATACACGTTGGACTGTGTTCATAGTAAGTAAGGATTGTATTACTCCTGAATCTGTCAATCTCATTAGTCTTTGATAATAAACACTGAGCGATCTGAAACAACGTTAATGTTGTTATTATTTATTTTTTTAAATGTACGTATACATGTAGATCTACATCTAGTTCAAATTTATTTACGAATCTATCCTACAAGTCCAATATTAAGTTCCGATATTTCTTTCTAAATGCAATTTATTCCTCCACTGAGTAGCGTTCCTGAATTGCAGACTTTATACATATGTATTGTAGTATTCGGCCCGCAACCTAGCTGTTCAAGAATATGAAATTATATCGAGTTTCAACCACTGGTTTTGTGGCTTAGATGTTTTCTGGCATACTTCATTCTAACTTAAACTAGTGAGATGACAATAGCGGCAACCTTTCTCAGCATTATTTCTACCGCTCCGTTTTATATATTACTACATTAATTGAATCGTGTTTTCAAATATTTTTTTTTTCAAACAGACACTCGAAATCAGACCGAGAGTCTTAACTCTCGGAAACGGCTATCGAAAAGCAGTTAGTTCGAACTTCGGGCTTGACGGTTATAAAAGTGTTACTTTTTGAATATGGTTGCATTTTAGAAAAACGGAGTTTGCCAAAATAATGGGAATAATTGCTTATTGTTTTACCGACAGGCCTTTACAATACGAAGACAACCTTTTAATGACCCAAAATTGGAGCTTGGTTTGAGAAAACTTGTTTGTTATGACGTGCATACGTTTCAGACACAAATGATGGATAATTCTACCGGTTTCTAGACTTACCTCATACCCCGCTGGAGTTCTTCGTGATGGTTGTTTCTTCCAAGGAAAGTCCTGCTGCAGATAGAAAAAAAATAAAATTTAAATACAGACAACATAACATTGGTATTCTATAATTTGCCATCATTTGGGAGAATTTCTTTTTAAAAACGATAAATTCGATATTACTATACTATATTAAATGTCCTCTCACATTAGATGCTAGGATAATTGCAAGTGTAACGTTAATTCAAGTGAATATGAAAAGGTTGATAGACAAACTTTTAGAAAATGGAATTAACCAAGTCATATTATCAACCACTTATTTATTGATTAACAACAAATTATTCTGTTTAAATACATAAGTATGAGACTCGCTACAAGAGCATAATTGAAAATAGATCGGAAAATTACAAAGTTAACTTAATGTTTACAACGAGAATTACTTTTTGGCTACCCATTTATTTTATAAAATATAGGAAAATTGCTAAATATATTATTTATTCGGGGAAGGACGAAGAGAACGAAATTTAATTCTGTACATGCACAGAAATATTTAAGGCATATTTTACTGATAAAAAAGTGTTATTTTTCTGGACCTCCTCAACAAATATCTGGAGATTTGATGTTATTCTCAAAATCAGATTTAAACTACTATTAATTGAAAATTAAATATAGTTTTCAAATCTCCACATTATGCGATCGCTCATTTTTATTTTTTTATTTTTTAACATCTGCGTTCCTCAGTCGTCGATCTCTATCTTCCCAGTTCCACAAAAGCCTGACTTCTTACCTCATTTCGGTACCCGGAACGAAGTTTGAATGCAGTATCCATGGTTGAGCTCTGTAGCATGTCATAATTTGGAATTAATCAACACAATCAAGTATAAGCATGCTATAAGATTTTAAATGGAAAATATTTTATTCAATATTCTATAGCAAAGGATCACGTTGATCTTTTGACGGCGTTCGTTTCAATATGAAAGTTATGCACTGGTCGAACTCGTCTCTTATGACCTTTCTGACAACTTAAATGTATCTTCGGGTTCAAATATAAAAACTCAAGTGTTCCTCTCTTCTCGTTATATCAATAGGAGAGAGGTAGCGCAGATACATGCCACTTTCCCAGTCATCCATTGTTTCAAAAAGCTTCATTCACGGTTCTTAAGAAAAAATTAGTAGAGATATCATTATGCATGAGTGCAAATGAAGAGTGAAAGAACTACATCATTGCGGTAATTCAGAAGATATGTAAATATTTTTTAGTACATTTGATGTGAAATGGAGTACATGTAACATCTAATGTAAAAAGTTAATCGCTAGTAAAATAATATTTGCATTACGTAATTCAGCAAGACATGGCCCCAGATTTAAAACGCTGCCCGTCAAGAGGTAAACATACGTCAGAATTAATGAGTGCTTAGACATTTATAGCTAATAATGTTATGTATGTTTTATTGTAATAAAGAATCAGAAATATTCTCTATAAATCGTAAATAATCAAAATGCAATTGTTATTCTTTTAAATGTATCGAAAGGTTGAGAGAAAATGCACTTTTAAAAACAGAAAGTGAACATGTATTCTAATCCTACTCATCTAGTAAATAGATTTTTTAGGTAATTGTGAAATTATTCTCAAAATCAGCTTCAACAAGTTAAGTTAAAATTATATATTTCTATCTCGAACATGTTTGCATATTTTATCAACTGAGATTCCTTAGTTGCCAGATGAATCCGATTATTTTGACGCTTCAATTCCACAACAACTTGACATCTTACCTCACTTTGGTACTGGGGAATAGTTGATGCAGAATCCCATGGTGAGCTCTGTAGCATGATATAGTTTAATATTAATCAACACAGAACAAGTATAAGTACGTCCTACTATACTTGTACTATAATGTACTATAATGCTTTTTTGTATTCCAGCACTATAAAACTTTCTGCTGCCAAAAATGGTTCACAAAAAAGTTCGCTTAACGGCACAAATAATAACGTATTAGCATTTTACGGCACGGATGATTGCTATATCACACATTCAGTCTATCGCTGTCAGAGAATCGTGGGGAGCTGGCAGCAAACGAAACAGCTGAACACCTTTTTATCCCACAATCTTCATTACCGAGACGTCACAATAAATTTGTTTCGCAAAATCAAGTTTGATTTATTAAAAGTTTATAATGCTGTTATACAAAAAAATGAAATATCCAACTCGTTTGTAATGTTGCTTTATTGTATTAACACAAATTTGAAAACTCGCTCCTAACGTCGCTCTATTTCGAAATATGTTTTCACGCAATAATGTTTTAACATTATAAACTAATTGCATTAACTACTATTATTCAGTACTATATAGAAAATGCCCACGTCGTTCTTACAATGGCACTTCGCTTAAAAATGAAGTTACGCACATAATTGAATTCGTCTTTTTCACCCTTTCTGACAATCCAAAATTTATCTTACGGTTCAATTAAAAATAATCAAAGTTGATCCTCAAGGTTCATAATAAAAATAGGGGAAAGATGAAATATAGAGTAGCTAGTAGGTATCCCAGATATGCGGCTTTCGCGGTCCAAGCCGTTTTTCAAACGGCATCTTTCACGGTTCAGAAGATAAAAATGAATGTAGTGAGTTGAGAAATTTGGGGGAAGAAGCTAAACAATTATGCTCAATGAGAAGATCAGAAGTTACAGGGGAAAACTACATCATTGCGTTAATTCAAAAGATATGTAAATATTTTCTATCACACTTGATGTAAAAATGGGAATGTAACATTAGATGTCAAAAAATGAAGGAAAATCATTTACAATGTTATCTATGACCAAAGAGCAAGACATAAAGGAGGCCGACACAAATCGTAAATAACCGTAATGCCATTTTGATGTCTTTGTGTGTACCGAAATTTTGAGAAACAATACTTTTTTACAAACAAATATGTGCCTTTTCCGTTTCCACTCATCAAGTATTTGTAGATTTGATGAGATTATTCTCAAAATAAGGTTTTAAATAGTTAATTTCAAATTAAATATCCAAATTCTCCAAATTTCTTTGATCGCTCAGGTTTACTTTTTTTATCATCCGCGATTCCTCAGTTGTCAGATGAATCCTATTTTCTGGACGATTAGATTCCACAAAAGTTTGACATCTTACCTCACTTTGGTACCGGGAAATGGCTGATGTACTTTCTCGAGGTCGGATCTGCAGAATGTCATAATTTGATATTAATCAACACTGATAAAGTATAAGTACGTCGTCATCTTTTAAATGATAAACTATTTTATATCTTTTCAAACATTATAGCTTGTCATTGCCTTCGATACAGAGCTCGAAATACACTACATCACTTACCTGGATCGAGAGGATTGTGGTTACGAGGGAAATATGAAAGCGGTTGAATGATGCTACATGGTCTCTTATGGTGGGGTACATAGCATGTGTGTGTGCGTGCGTGAATGCAGAGAATTCGTGAATATTGTTTTTGTTAAAATATTTAATTTATTAGTGTTATAAAAGTATTTTATTTGTTGTTCTTAAGCGCATGTGCGTGCTCCTTTCTGGAAAATAATTGTGTGTGCTTTTGTTCGGCAGCATTTTTGATGCCTCAGGCCACTAGTAAGTTCTAATTGCGTCGTAAGGCGCGAACTACAATTTGTTGGAAAATTAGTATCATTTTCGTCTGCTACGAAATTTTCTACAAACTACAAAGTCTGGAAATTAGATCTTCAAATATTCGTTTACATTACTTATCATAATGGTGTAATATCACGAAGAATAGAAAGTGTTATTGTCAAGTATATGGTTGCCAGGTCTGCTTCCAAACAAATGGCGGGCAAGCAGGGGTGGGGGCAAAAAAAATTACGATTGAATTACATATTTTCTAGCAATTTTCCTATGCTTATTTTCTTAGACTATTCCTTTAGATTACGTACCAATTCATCATAAAGCTGTTGAATAAAAAATGTCCATTATTTTATGGAAAAAATAGTGAACATACTGTGAAAAAAGTGAACTGTCCGTTCAAACAGTGGAGACCTGGCTACCATAGTCAAGTATGCGCAAAGACACACAAGACACACACCAACCCCACCGCCTTGATCGGAATCTTTAGATTTTGTTCAATCGAGAGTGTGATTAGTGAATTTAGATTAGATCGGAATACGTATTAGTGAGAACACTATGAAACGAAATATTTGTTTACCTCATTTTGCCTGGTCCCGTACTTAATGGTCTGGATGGTTATATCTTCTCGCACCTTGGTCTGCAAAAATAATAGAATAAAATGTTACTCAATATACAAATATGTTGAGTTGTATTACTCAATAAATGTTATTGCACAACTAAAATGTTTCATGAAGGAAATGTGGGCTTGTTGGTAGTATTCTTAAACTGAAATTAATTTTTAAGTAACATACCCTAGATTATCTCTTGCTATTTGAAATTTTATAATTGTAGACTAACTTATACCTATAACACTAATATTTTACACATGTACTGGAGAAGTCCCATTGATTGAACATAGTACACTACGTTCATTTACGAACGTTATAAGACC
>BOPP01000234.1:1124988-1151136 GCA_017312745.1 Gryllus bimaculatus | reverse complement strand
TATATACTATATTTATTCCTGGGACTGCAACATGCGCAGGGTTACTCGCCATGCTGGACAGTGAGGTCCGGGGCAGACTCACATGGGTTGTGGCGAAATTTCCCTCTCCCGGTATCTCCCTCAGCGGTAACCCGGAGACAAGTTCATGAGCACCTCAACTTGGTCACCTGATATGTGCAACAGTTGTAGTGGTTTGTTAATGTAAGAGGCAAGGGGAAAGAATTGGACAAGAAAGAGGAAAAGAAAGATCGCGGGCGATCAAAGTAGCCAGTTTGATAGGGTATTGATTCTCCGACATTAAGGATCCGATTTTAATGACCTTTAAAACGTGGCCCAAAATGTCAATAAAATGGCTCTTACAAATGCTCTAAAGAACAAACAAAAGTACGGTAAAAAATGTAATCAAAACACCTTCCGATGAACAACTTAAGCTGTTTGGATATTTACTGATATAATCGGACGACTTTCATCCTCTTATTCATTAATAGTACTCACGACGGCTGACATTCAATATATAAGCGAAAAATATCGAATAGGCAAGTCAGAAATTCTGTGGTGAAACATTGTTTGCTGCTGATAATATTGGTTAGAAACGGAGTACCGTTAAAATGTATTAAAATCAATGAAAAACGCAATTAAAAATGACGTTAAAACTTAAAAAATGACTTATTTACTGAAATCGACGAAAAAGTCATAAAAAACGGATCATTTCGTTTTGTCATAACATAAAAGAATTTCTTATACTAACGGCATTGTTCTAAAGAGAATGTAAAAAAAAAATAACTTTTCAATTAACTCCGCCCGCTATTAATTACAACTAGGTCGAAATCATCTGGAGCAAGAGACAATCGGTTATAATTTATGGTGATTAGATTAGTAAGTATTAGTGTAGCGTAGTAAGATAATTATTTTCAAAAGCATTGGTAAAGCAGTGAATTTGACAACCACTGCTCCAAATAGGAAGGAAAATAATAATTTTATTATATTTCCAGCAATGTTTAGTATTAGAAAGCTGTGAATTGCACTCTTTTTACAAATTATATTAATTCTAATACGCATCTCATTGCTTCAGGTTTCGTTGTGAAACATTATACCGCCACAGCAGTGCCCTCGGTTGGGAGATACCTCGTGAGGAAAACCCCTTCATGCCCGCCGTTCAAGTAAGCGCTAGATCTCACCATCCAGCGGGAAAATATTCACAGCCACCATCCGTGATAGATAGATAGATAGATAGATAGATAGATAGATAGATAGATAGATATGATAGATAGATAGATAGATATGATAGATAAATAGATTTTTTAAAGTTCGCTTTGAGCTAATGCTCGGTGGCTAAACATATAACAAGAAAATTAGAATACTAATTTTTAAACATATTTACAATGGCGTTTACTATTAGAAGTAGGGGGTCGATTATAATAGTTCCAATTTATTTCTACGCTCACTCTAAATTCACTTCGAGTTTACATAACACTTCACTACACTACACATCAACTACACTACACATCACTACACTACCACATCACTACACTACACTGCACTCCCCTTCACTACCTACACCTCCCTTCCCCCACTACTACTAACTTCACATCATACTCACTGCTAATTAAGGGCCAATGACGATAAATAATTATACAATAATATAGATAATAATAAAAGTAATAATAATATTAATAATAGTAGTAGTAATAATAATAATACAATAATATAATAACAATTAATAATAATAATAAATAATAATAATAATAATAATAATAATAATACATAATAATAATTAATAATAATAATAATAATAATAATAAAGATAAACTGTTCGGCTCAGCTATTATTCGAAGATGAATCTAAATGAATGAGTATATTTTTAAATTTGGCTACATTAGAAGGAAAGAGCTCTAGTCTTCTGCCGGTAGTTTTTCCAATTACTTAGTGCGATTCAACAGAGGAGACTTGCCTACATCAGTTCTTTGCTTTCTACATCGTATTTTCCAAAGGATGGCTCCTCTGCTTTTATAATCTGATTCTGTAATCTTTACCGAATATCTGCCCATGCTGTGTCCCCTCTGTATGTCTTATACATTACGCATAAACGCGCCCGTTCCCTTCTTTTTGATAAAGCATGCACTACACTTATGGGACTGACACCTTAGCAGTTTGCACTCCACACTGCACACGAAATAATCAATCAACTGACGAACGCAGTTTGCCAGTGAATTCATGCCTTATCGTCCTTAGCTCTCGAACCCAATACATTTATCAATTTTTAGAAATCAGTCATCATCGGACAAAAGCACACACCAAAAAAGCCAATCTTAGGGTTACCATACGTCCTGTTTTCCCCCGACATGACCCCTTTTTGAAGTAAGATAAACTGTCCAAGAGGATTTTACAAGAAAGTACGAAATGTCCTCTTTTTTTATGGAAAGGGGGCACTACTTTTAAAAATAACCTATATACAGCCGTGTGACGTACAAAGGATGCTGCGCTTTTTTTTCAACTCTTTCTAGTCCCCGACATCATAGTATTTCACTGTTGTATAGATAAATGACATTGAACTTAAACTATCTCGCCTGACAAGTGTCAAAATCCATATATCAAATTCTCGTATATCTACATTTACGTCATTTTCACCATAAAATGTGAAACCAGCTCGTACAACGTAGTGCGTGATGGTGGTGGTTACAGATTCTGTGCGCTGTGGAGCTAATTCTGTTCTGTGGTGTTTATATTCCGAGCAGGATGCCAAAAAGAAAATCCATGTTTCATGACCGTTCAAAGAGTTCGTTGCAAGGAGCAAAGTACAGCAAAGCTTTAGTTGCTGAGGAAGATTTCATCACTCACCAAATACTTCTGGTATAAAGGTGGAAAAGACAGTAATGATAATGAAGAAATTTTGTGACTGTGAAGGTGATGGCAACGATTGAAGCATTTATTTTGTCAATAGTATTTTGCCTTTAAGAAAAATAAATTATTATATTAAAACATTTTATATTAAATGACCTCCGTTTTTTCAAAAAATGCCCTTTTTTCCTGAATAGAAGTATGGTAACCCCAACCAAGCTCCACCAAAGCGTCGCTCACCGTGGCGTCTCCGGACACGTAGAATGGCGGCAGCGGGTCCAAGGGCGCGAGCGCCGTGTATCTGCGATAGCACACCCGCAGCTGGCGCAGCCCAGCGGCCGCCTCCAGCACCAGGTGTCTGCCATCGCGCCAAGCGGTTGCCGGCTTGCCCACGCGGAGCGCGTTCACGCCCTCCGCCACGCCGTCCACGGCCGTCACGCGGCACACGGTCTGCGCGGAGAGCACACATGGCGCCTTACAAACCAGTAGGCCAATGAAGGGGCACGAAGATGATCCATTTTGTGCGAGTGAATGGGATGGGCCAGGGGTTTCAGAAAAAAACAATGATTATAACTTCTAAGGTATATAGGTCGAAGATGATTACTTTGTGCCAATGAGATAGGTATCTTAGAAACAAATGCTATAAAACTTTTAGAGTATGTACGTCGAAGATGAGTACTTTGTGCCAATGTACAATGTTGTACAATGACACATTGTACAACTTTGGACAATGCGGTGGATGAAAAAAGTGTTACAAACTTCTACAACACGTAGGTCGAAGATAATCATGTTGTGCCAATGAATGTGGTGACCCAGGTATCTTAGAACAACTGTTTTAAACTTCTAGAGCATGTAGGTTGAGGTCAAACATCGGCAAAAGGTCATGTTGACCGTCTTACACAGCCTTTTGCCGATGTTTGACGAAAAATTTCGTTTTATGGGCTCTACTATGTTTGGTTGATGATGGGGGCAACTTATCCCCGAAACGTGTAGCAAATCACGTTAAAACCCGAAAAATAAAGAAAGTTGTGAAACAAATTGTCTGTAAAAGTATTTGGGTCTCCTCACATTTAAAACTAAAAATATTCATAAAAGGCTGATTCCAATTTCTCAAGATTCTAGATACATGCCGTATTATGCAAACTCTCATCTGAAATGTCCCGTTTCTACGTAAAAATATATTAATATGTGTAGTAATAGGTAAAATAGGTCAAATAAAATGATTTATAATTCTTTCAGAATGTCTAGTAACTATAAAAATATATTATATCATGAAGGTCTCAGTAAAACTATATGTGTTTTCATGAAGATGTGTTCTGTACATACGAAATAATTTGATGTTGTTTAAATCGTATTTACCGAGGCAACATGGTCGCGACTAGGACTCCCAATCTCCGTCCCTGTACGGGGGAGAGGAGTCGCAACTTAACAACAAACCACGGAAAGAAAACAAAAACTGGACGAAGAGTCTCGCAAGAGACAGGCGTGCCATAAACAAAACCCCTAAGATCACTCACTCACTCACTCGCGGCTAGGAAATGGCAAATAAAAGTATGTTTTTAAAACATCGATATTTTCTAGCAGATTCATCGACATTATAATATCGATGTTTTGCTTTCGACATTTCCTTCAGATTGATATGTTTGTGCAGAAACATCGATGTTTTCAAAAATATCCTCATGATATAAATAACATTTTCAGTATGTATTTTATTTGTGGATTGCTCCCAATCAACAGCCTTTGACAACTGTCAATGTCGTAGATCCCCAACCGTTTGCTATTCGCAACCTTTCTCCAGTGTTGTTACCTTTTTGATTATTTTGTACATATCATTAAACTGCTATTTGAAACTTGGATACTTAGAATATTGATTAGAAAATTAAGATGACAGTGAAATTAGGCAGAACATCCTTTTTATATGTATCATATTAGAACAAGGACATTTTACTTCGAAATAATGTATCATATTTGAATGGGTGTAAACCAGAACTGTACAAGCGACAGTTTATAAATTCTGAGAAAAATGTGTTTATTTTAGGCTATATTTCAGTGGCAATGTATTTTCGGGGTTTTAATGACATGCCTTGGTTTGAATGATGAAACAATGCACCGCGACTCTACAGTGATATTGGCTTAAATAAACAGATTTCTCAGAATTTATAAAATGTCACTTATACCGTTTTGGTTTTCACCCATTTATTAAAAAATCGATGTGTGTCTCTCAGCGACATCGAAAACCTTTCGGTGATATATCGAAGTATCGATTTATCGATGTTTTGATAAACTTTGCCATCCCTAGCCGCGGCACCCGCAGTAGTTTTCCGAGTACGATGCAGTTCAAGCGCGCCTGTCAGCGCCAGCTCAGATTGTGGTTGCCCACACGAGCAGATAAGGGCCACTTGGCACTTCCAGTTGTATCGCTGCGCATGGCTGCATGCGGTTAGCGAGAACACGATTTTTCGACTCCAAGATTTGTAATAAAATAAACATGAGGTGAACAAACATCTGAGTTGTGTTAGGCGCTCTTAACATAGACTGCGGACGCCGTTAGGTCAATGTCCCCTGTTGGAGTGACATTTTATTGGCAATGTTTTGCACATTCTCCTTACGAGCTGTATGTAGTGGCCATTGTATTGGCCATTGTATGACCACATCTGAGCCTCAATTTATTTGTTGGTCCACACCCAAAACCTGACAAAATAAATAAATAAACTAATTTGTATAGTCATCCAGTCGAAATTCCATGGTGCGTCCAGAAATTTCAGATAATTTCGGTGGTTTTGATCACCCTTTGGTGATATTCACAAACAATTAACGAGTGTACACTTAAATTCTGCATTAAAAGGGCGAGAAAAGCGAATGTGGATAGATTTTAAGAAATCTCTTGTATTAAATAACTCTTTGTTTTGAAGCCTGCGAACACAGAATTACATTCAGATCAGAAAAAGGCTGTAGATTTGTATAAACATCAATATTATTCTTTAAATAATTCCAAATAATAATCTGAAAAATACATGACATTTTTAAGACCTTATTTTTTTAAATAGATTTTGTTTAAGATAAACGTTAATTGATTGCAAATTTCGAAAATACATAGAGTTTGCCGGAAATGTGAGTAGTAACCATTTTTACCGTCATTTTATTTATACAGAGAGGTATTTTAATGAAAATCAATGGAGCAAATTTTGAGATAATAATTGTTTACACACGTTTTTAAACTGCCTACATTCCACACAAAATTACACGAAAACTACTCATACTTCCAAAAATTGTAAATGACCTTATTTCAAGATGTCTTTGAAGAACAGATTTCATTCAGGAAAATATCTCTATCTTCAATATTATAGTTTTAGGGAGAACCGAGATACAGGGACGATCTGTGTTTTTACGTCCCACATTCGGCTGATTTCCAATTTTTTTGCATTTAAGAAGTTTCTCTACCTCCTTGATTAAGTTTGTATCCCAAGGCACAGCCACATAAACAAGTAGACACGATTTGTTCTCGAAATCCCGAATAACAATATCCTGTTTGTTTGCCGCTATCGTGCGATCAGTTTGAATTTCTTGGTCGTACAATATTGTACACAGTCCAACAGACGTCACCGATTTTGGTGAGTGTTCGTACCACTTGGAGGATGTTTGGAACTTCGAGGGCAGTACAGATCTGCCAGTGAAGGAAACTACACACCCTTCCGTGTCTTTTCAATTATTTGGTCTTTGCTAGAATTGGAGAAGTTGAGACAATACTATCAATGGTTTCTACATGCTCCCGGCAGAAGCGGCAATCGTCTTGAGAAATTTCGAGAACCGCTTTATCATAATGTCGTGTTCTCAACACCTAATGTTGGAAAGCTATTACAACTGCTTCTGATTATGTTGTTGTTATTATTATTATTATTATTATTATTATTATTATTATTAAATTAACATTAGTTAGCTTTATATTGGGTATTTTACATAAAACTGCGGGAGGAAGTGTTAGAATGCACTTGGAATCTACCTTGACCTAACTTACACACTATTTACTATTACTATAATAAGTAATGATTTAAATATCTATTTTCAATATCTACTATTTACTGTTAATATTAGTCTATTGTTGTGTTCGCGAATAGGTCAACTGGGACCACACGTGCATCCACCCGGCATTATCCGGGGCTCAGAAACATTATCTTCGGGGTAGGTGAATGTAATTTTATGAGGGATCAGCATATAGCTGGATCCGAGTTTTATCCTCCAGGGTTGTTAGGGAAGATGAAATGATGATGATAGTGAGGGGTGAAAGGATGGCACACACATACAAACACAAATACACCCATGCCCAAGCCTGGACTCGAACCCCTCGATTTTCAGGTCCGAAGCCGCTACGACACTACTGCCTGAGCGATTTCGGCCACCTGATTGGCTATTATTATTGTTATTGTTATTATTATTATTATTATTATTATTATTATTATTATTGTTTATATTCGCGTATAGGCCATTACTGACCACGCTACACGATTAACGAGTGTAATTTTTTCATGATCAGCTTTTCAGCTGCATCCCTCTGTAGGACAGATTACTGTACTTATTTCGCCTTGAATTATGAGTTTTAGGATGATGAAGGGTAAAGGGACTATCACAAATGCGATGTCTACGCAGGATTCGAACCTTCAGCCTCCTCGGTGCTGCCTGCGCACGGGGCAGACTTTATTATTATTATTATTATTATTATTATTATTATTATTATTATTATTATTATTATTATTATTATTACCAGAGGCAGGTTGACTGACGTTTCCACGTCAGGGAGGGGTTGCTCTTCCTCTATATGAAGAGCGGCTTCCTGAAGCACAAAATCCAGAAGTCTGGTTATGTTGTGCGAAGATTCAAACCGTTTCCGATTTTCTTCAAGGCGACAGCAGAACTTTCTTTTCTCATTCTCGAGTTTCTTGCGTGACGTGAAATGCTGTTTGACAAAAAAAGAATCAAAATTACATTTTAGCCATAATATATTTGCGGTTTATAAGGTCATTGCATTTTTTAAGGCAATTTAAAAATGTGTTTTAGAGACGAAGCCCCAAGAATGGAAAATGGAACTTCTTGTTCCACACAAGAAACGTCAGTTGATGGCGGGGCGCAGAAGTAAATATTGAGCCCCTTTAAACTTTGACTTTACCCAATCCCTAAGAGACACCTTTTTGTTTTACTTTCTTGATTATATTATTATCTTCAAACATTTTTGTAAATAAAGAGTAAGAAGTTAGCATTTTTATTTTCTAGCCTTCTTCCCAAACAACAATGGCTCTAAATCAAGAAGAAAAAAAAAAGAATGGTGCAACAGAATGGCACAGACTTTCTCGTAGTAGTTCATTTTCTAATTTCTTTAGTCTGGGCTAGATATTCGGTCTTGCCCCATCCTCTTACCAGCTGCCTTCTATCGCCACCCAAATCATATTTTTTTGAAACTTGCTCAATTGTTCGGTTTACTAGTGGCAGAACAGAAATATTACCTTACGAATTTCATAGAAGAGCAAAACCTCGTCCTATATGGATATTTTCGTTGAAAAATTAGAAACAGTTTTTAATAAAATGTTGTTTCAGCGTTACTGTAAAAACGAATTTTAAGCTCTCTTTAGAGTTTTCGAAAAACTTTACTGGAAACTATTTGAAAAACTTCTATTCACAAATGCAATAATGCATAAAAATGGCTGGACATGTACATATTAACAGCGTGAAAGATATTTCAAAAAAAAAAAAAAATTGTGTAATTTTTGAAAAAACAAATCAATACATCCAGGTGGCGTGGAGGTCATGTTGCTAGTCCATTTAGCACTAACCGTTCAAAATGTTGAAAGAAAAAAAATTGGACGCATTTTCAAGAAAATAGCGTTTGAGCTCATTTTCACTGAAAACTGATTTTTCAAGAATCACCCATCAGTTCCATCTGTTTGAAGCACGTGTACTCATAAATACAACACTATATACGAATTGCCATTCATGTAAATATTACGTACGCAAGAGAGATATCAAAACAATTACATGTGTTATTTAAAAAGAAGGAATAGAGCAAAATGGCATTTGCCATCTTATTCAGAACATTTAGCACTATTCCTCCAAAAGGTTAAAGAAAAAAATTGGAGCCGTTTCTCAGATTTTTTTGTATTTTTTACTATTGCGCATATTTCATACGAAATTATGAGAAAACTATGCTATTTTCCAAAAATTGTAGTAGATGACGATAATGAAAGAATTATGACGATTTTTTTAAATTTAGAAAACTAAATATACATGTATGTAAGAAATAAATATATAAAATATACATATTTTCCCAAATTTAATACATTATTTTTGGAAAGAATATATTGCCAGTAAAGAATATTGTATTGCCAAGAAAGAATAATTATATTTGGAAATAAAATATTAATATTAATGTATCAATTTATTTGTTATTAATTATAAGTATCACTTGCTGACAGGAATGTAATAATAGTAACATAGAAGGGAAATACAGATTTATCACTGCCAAGAAAAGTTTGTTGACATTGACAAAACTTATGTATCATTTGCCTACAAAGCCAATGACATTTCATCAACTTATCAATATTGTAGTAACATTACCAAAGGTCCATTAGACAAGACAACTTTAACACTCAAAATTCAATAAACTGAATTAATTTGACTCAATGTGTTGGCAATTAAAATTAACAGGCTATAATTCGTTTTTAAACAATTCTCACCATACAAAACCATGAGAAAGCATTTATAGATGGTTCAGTTTCAGAAAATAATGAATGGATAATTTTTAACTTATTCATGAATTTGATCTGGTTTTGCGACAATAACATATCCTAATTTTCATTTGACATTTTGCGATGCATTGTCAAATGCAACCAGAATGCTAAGATTATAAGCTGAACTGGATTAATATACAAACAACCAAAAAATGTTAAACAATTTCATTCCTTTTCCAGCAGCACTTTGAAACCTTTACAGACAAAAGCTCAGAAACCTTACTAAGTAAACCTTTCTTGGCATTCATTGCGAGGCTAGTGGGGCTAAAACAGCAAATACTTTCTCACCCATACTTTCACGTAAAATTACGCAAAAAGTTATCAGATTTTCGAAAAATGGTACATGAATTTATTTCAAAATCTATCTGTAAGGAACAGATGTGGGGGGGGGGGGAATCTCTATCTTCATAACTGTAGTTGTAGGAAAACGTCGAAAAAAATTTGAATTTTTGGAATTTTCGAAAAATCAGAGTTTTTAACGAAAATGAGACCTGCACCATTTTCTCCACCTCTTAAACGTCCTTCACACTATCCAAAAACAAAATTTAATCAAAAACGATTATGCTTTTTTTAATAATGATAAAAAGGTTCTAGGAGCTTTATGTAAAGTATACCCAAAAATTAAAATATCGGTTTTAAATTCAAGGGATCACAACATCAGCCAGATCGATACGGGAATATCAGTTATGAAGAAAATCGACCGAACGGTATAGCCGCTAGCATTGATCACAGACGGGCGGATATACGGACAGGCACACAGACGCGTTTCCGTCATTCGATTCTTCGGTATCAAGGATTTTAGATACACCACGTGTTAGAGGACCCCCCCCCCCTAATTTAGCAACTGGATTTATCCACTTTTTCTTTATCTGGGTCCTGTAAAAAGTTTTTTCTGCCAAAAAATTGTAGTTTATTGTTTAAGTGGTAGCGAGAAAGTAAAACTTAGTTAACATTGCAACTATAATCTAGTTGAGACAATGAAGTACATTAACTATATACAAAAACACACAGAAGTAAAAAGATCTGATTTAGGAAGGCAAGGCAGATAGATATTCAAAGTATAGTAAGTCAATATTGATTATTGACATTGCATTGTTTTTCTTTAAATTCGAATATATTTAACAGAATTGAATTTTGAAACTCATAAGAAATAATCATGTTGTAATAGCTTATGTCAGTTTCATTTATCATGCTAGTACATTATTCTGCTTTATTTTATGGATTTGTCCTAGAATCACTTACAAATAAAATAGTTATTCCTCTATATTCTATATTCGGAATCTCTAAAACACAAAAAACTGCATGAGACAGAAATGAATTCATGAAAAAAAGTATGTATTAACATGTTTGGACATTTTTATATTTGTCTTTGAGGATATAATATGTGATAACTTATCAAAGTTGAATAGATATGACTTAAACACTATGTTCCATTAAGGCAAAAATAATATTTCTTACGTCGGAAGATACTTGTACCGATTAGTAGTACCTATTAACCATAACTAGCTGATTGATGACAAAAAGTATCAACAAAGCGAAGTAAGCAACACTTGAAAACTAGATAATTATTTCGCTCTCAAGTTATAGATGTCTAGTTTTCATCGGAAAACGAACAACAGGCTTCATTTAAAGTATTGCTACCTACATCCGCGGCTCTTCTGCCTTCTAAAACGATCATAAGTAGAGCTCAACAATACGTGCACTAAAAGAATTCATAAATTGCTCTATTCCTTGTTGTTGTTTTTTTTTTCAATATACTCTCTGACGTGCCCTTAGCAAAGATATATTCATGTCCTTAAGAAAAAATGGGCCATCTTCAGCATTTGCTCAATATATGTCGGGAACTGAACGAAAACCGATCGAGATGGGGTCATTGACCAATTACTTGTTACAGACATATTTTCTCTTTTACTTTCTCGTATACGTACGTATATACGGATATATTTATTATAGAGACAGTTATGTAATGCTACGCGAAAAAAACGGCGGATTTTCCGCAGAAAAAAATTGCCGATGCCTGATAACGAAAAATAAAGAAGTGGATAAATGCAGTTGCTAAATTACGGAAAAAGAAATCCCCTAACACGTGATTTAGCCAGAATCCCTGTTTTGTGGGTCCTTGATACCGAAAAATCAGTTGCCGCCAAAACGTCCGTCGGTCCGTCCGACCCTCTGTGAACACCATTAAACAAAAAAAAATGAATTTTTAAGTAATAGTTTAATTCTATTAAATTCAATGAAAGTAATATTAAATTACATGAATTATCCTATCAAGATAACCCCATTTTAGGCATTTCAGCGCCTAAACCATCCGTTGGGTATGTTTACCGAATTGAAGAAACACCTGCCGATCAGGCTCGAGTCGAAGTTTTGAGATTTTGAATTTGGGGATACTTTACTTTTAAATTTGGGGATACTTCACTTGAAGCCCCCCCCCCTCCGTACATTTTCAAAATTATCTCAAAGACAGCTCCAAAATTGTTCTTTAAATTTCTCGTAAGAAGAGAATAAATTACACTTAGAAAGGTGGCATGTGTCTGATTTTCAGGGTTAAACCTGAAGTTTCGAAAATATTAAGTGTGAATTTTTTCAAGCGCCTTGCTAAAACTACAAAATTGAGATTTTTCTTTCAAGTAAAATTTGTTCTCCATATTTGTTTCTTTCATTAAGGTCATGAAATTTTCTTTCAAATTTAGTAGTTTTCACGCAATATTATGTGCAATATGCGCAATATTAAAAAGTAACAAAAACTAGATTTCCTCGAAAACGGCTCCAATTTTTTTCTTCCAAATTTTGGAAGGGATAAAGCTAAATGTGCACTAAAAGAGTTCATAAATTGCAATATTCCTTTTTTTTTCTTTTAAAAATTACAAAAAAGTAAAGTTTTATACTTGTTTCTCGTGTCGTTAATATTTACTTACATTGTCACATTATATTTATAAGTCACATTATATATATTTATATTTATAAAGCGATTTGTCACATTATATTTATAAGTACATGTGCATTAAGTAATGTCCTATCAAGTTTCTCGAACCCTGTGAAACTTTGTGAAAACGAGCTCGAAATGCCGCATTTTTAGAAACGTTCAAATATCATTTTCTCCAGAACGGCTGTAATTTTTTGTTTTTTCCAAACTTTTCGAACGGATAGTGCTAAGTGTTGTATACTGTTTGAGAAGATAAAATTAGTTTGCTAAAATCTATTGTTTTTTTGTTGTTTTTTCAAAAGGTGCTCTAATGTATTTTTTTAAATATCTCTCACGCCGTTAATATGCACAATTCCAGCGATTTTTAAACATTGTTCCGTATGAGAGGTTAAGTGCTTCAATTGACTTCATATCAAGTTTTTCGAAAACTCAAAAATTTTCTGTGAAAATGAGCTTCAAATTTCGCTTTTACATTATCACTTAAACGCTATTTTCTTAAAAAAGGCTCAAAATGCTTTAATGAAAATTGCCACTTAGGACATGGTTTTACCCTTCTTTAATATTCTTAAAGTAATATTTCGCTTCTACCCGTAGGAAAGCGAAAAATTGAGAAAATTAAAAAAAGAATGTACTTTTGGCGCCGATAGATGGTAGCTGGCAAGAGAATATGGCAAGTTCAAATCGCTAGCCCAGACCAAAGAAAATAGAAAACTAATACGAGAAAATTTGTGCCATTCTGTAGAACTACAAGTTTAAAATTATTCAGTATTAATGTTAAAAAAATCATTAAATGTCATACTTAAAATAAATATTATTTTCCTATCTGATGGCCAGTATAATCACTAACTGTGCAGAAACGGGTATGCAGCAGAAAATATTTTACTTGGCACTTCAACTTCTGTATTAATTTTAATTGTTTATAAATGTTACCTGGCTGTAAAGAAACATTCAAATATTCCATGTGAATTTGCAATTATCTATCGATACTGACACATGGATATGATTCCTACGATGTGTGTGGTACAATATCTTTCATTAGTATTCATATAGTCATTATTAAAAAAAATTGTCTTCTTTTTTATTACTGTAACGGAATGGATTTCTTCTATCCTATTGAAGAAAAACCTATTTATAATAAAATTTGTACTCTGTATTTCGAAAAAGAATGCAGGAATTAAAATCTCTACAGCTTGGATAAATTTAATACCTCCCTTTTTCATACACTTGAATCATGTAGTGTGAATTTTGGAACAATTTAGACCCACAACTCGTAGAACCACTTGTATTAGTAGAGCTATGGTGTATACTTAGAGGGTAATAGTTATAATTGGTGCGACAATGGAGTCAATAAAGATGAAAATGTCTAAGTTGAAGGAACTTAGTGAGGATGTCAAGAAGGTTATTGTGAATTTAACCCTTAGAGGACATTCTTTCAGAAAAATAGAAGTATTGGTGAACAAATTGCATTCCACTATTCAGTATATAGTAAACAAATTTAAGTACAAAGGAGAAACCAAACATTCCAAGACAAACAGTAAGAAAAAGAAGCCCAATGAGAGAGATGTGCAATTAATTGCAAAAGGAATTGAAAGAAAATCCACTTTGAGCACACCACATCTACAGTTTGTAGTTGAGAAGGTGAGTGGAAATACCATAAGCGCCTCTACTATTCGAAAGATATTATACAGACATGTGTGTCAGGGAAGAGTTCCCCCGGAAAAGCCTTATGTTAGCAAGAAAAACAAGGCTGAGAGATTTGGGTCACAAAAGAACACTTTAACAAAAACGAAGAATTCTGGGACAATGTCATCTAGTTGGATGAGACTAAGCAATGTATTTATGAATGCCAAGGAAGATTTACTTGGTAAGGTTTCTGAAAGCTTGTCTGTAAAGGTTTCAAAGTGCTGCTGGAAAAGGAATGAAATTGTTTAACATTTTTTGTTTGTTTGTATATTAATCCAGTTCAGCTTATAATCTTGGCATTCTGGTTGCATTTGACAATGCATCGCAAAATGTCAAATGAAAATAGGATATACAATTGTCGCAAAAACAGACCAAATTCATGAATAAGCTGAAAATTATCCTAACATTATTTTCTGAAACTGAGCTCTCATATATAAATGCATTCACATGATTTTGTATAGTAAGAATATTTTAAAAACTAATTATAGCCTGTTAATTGTAATTGCCAACACATTGAGTCAAATTAATTCAGTTTATTGAATTTTGAGTGTTAAAGTTGTCTTGTCTAATGGATCTTTGGTAATGTTACTACAATATTGATAAATTGATGAAATGTCATTGGCTTTGTAGACAAATGTTACATAAGTTTTGTCAATGTCAACAATCTTTTCTTGGCAGGGATAAATCTGTATTTCCCTTCTAAGTTACTATTATTACATTCCTGTCAGCAAGTGATTCTTATAATTCATAACAAATAAATTGATACCTTAATATTAATATATTCTTCCCAAATAGAAAATGACATATGCAGGTGACCAACAGCACCAAGAGGGAGTGGAAAATGCACTATGAATTCAACTAAGAAACACTAAAAAAAGGAAACCAATTGAATTGGATAATTCAAGAAATTTTTTTTTCAAGATGTTGACAATCTAACCATTTTGCCAATAAATATACAAATTCGCATATTAGTAACCGCCACTGATGTTAGTCTATCAAGAATAGAATACTATCAGAGTAAAAACATATGCGACTCCAGGTCAACTAAATCAAATCAAATTGACCAGGATTGTATTGCAAATCACATTCAAGAATCTGCAAAGACAACTACAAATTATTATCATTCATAATCAAAAGAGCAATTATTTTTTAAACTTCATTAATTGATTAAAAAATTATTCATCAAATGAAAAAGTAAGAAAGGGTCTCTTAAATTATATCATATTAATTAACAACTACTTCTGAAGAAGATATCATTACATTAATAAGTTGTATTAAACTTTTTACAAGTAATATTCCTAAATTCCACAAACAGCCCCAATAATACAATTATCTTCAATAGCATTTTTCATCATCACATTATTATATCTTTAAATTACTTTTTGATTCAACCAACATTATCCCCAAAATAATTGAAATTTGAAATTAAATCAACTACAATCAATTAAATCAACAACAATAAATTGAAAATGATAACAAACATACATCAATTTTTTTATATTTCTATAAATTGATTACTAAACTCAACTAGAATTATTAATTTTCCCATCAACTTATCGATTAATTCCTAATTGAAGCCTACTAATATAAAATTCATCAAGTAAGTAAATTACATCACAAATTTAAACCTTATTGATTGGAAATATAAAAGATAGGATGATCATTTATTTTCATTTCTTTATTTTCAATCATTTTATCTAACAATTTCCTAGGATTATTCCCTCACGTTTTCACCAGATCAAGCCATTTAAGATTTACATTATTATTATATACGATTAGCATTGCGATTATAATTTATATTACATGAATGGAATCAATAATACACAACATATCTGCCGGTTTTGTTCCCCAAAGAACTCCCTAATCCTTATTCCATTTATAGTTTATATTAAAACTATTAGATTATGATTATAATTTATATTACATGAATGGAATCAATAATACACAACCTGCCTGTTTTGTTCCCCAAAGAACTCCCCAATCCTTATATCATTTATAGTTTATATTGAAACTATTAGAAATACTATCATATATCAGTATTTTCTTTCCAAATAGAAAATGACAAATGTAGGTGACCAGGAGCAGCAAGAGAGAGAAGAAATTCCACTATAAATTCCAGTAAGAAACACTAAAAAGAGGAAACTAAATGCTTCAGTTCAAGCTTTCAAATCTCTAACAGAAGTGAAAGATAGTAGTTGAGCAAGAAACCATTCAGTTAAAAAGAATAAGGAGGAAGAACATGAGTTGTGGGAGAAGGAACATAAGTTCAAGAAGAAGAAAAATATGAGCTGAAATTGCAGGTTCAGTTTATGAAGCTCAAGGCACAGAATTAAAAAATTTGAATATTATGAAATCAAGAAAGAGCACTGAATTCATAATGAAAATTAAATCACTGATGCATTCAAACAAGAGTTTCTGGCTTTTTTTTAATTAGAATAATTCTTTGTAAGTTTTTATAGTTTATCTTCTTCTACTGATAGCAAAGCATTCAATAATAGCTTCTTTTCATTTCTTCAACCAAAAATTAATATTATATGTTTGAATACAAAACAGTAAGAAAATAAATTAAAATATTTATTAAATTCATTAATTTTTTGTGAATTTATTTGGAATCAAAAGTTACATCTTAATTTAATTAAGGATTTATTTTTCTTTCCTGCCCAATATTATTGATTTTTTCTTTGTATTCTGCTCATTGAAATTTCACAATGTGTCTTTTCATTTGTTGACATGATAAGTATGTAACTAACACTATCAAACATTTGTTTTCAATATAAAGAATAGAAGAATAAATGTTTGATGTTCTCTTAAGATATGTATAATTAAATGAAGATAGATGTATAAGAGCATGACAGTACTATGAATTATGTACATACCATCAAAAGCAATAAAATTGACATAATTAAAAAACATGCATATTTAGATTTAAGAGGCAAAATAATACAAGTTTTATAAAGAAGCTAATAGTTATACAATACTGGAGCAAACATGTTTATTCAAAATTTATATCAATAGTAATAACCAGTGGATTATTTTCACCAATAAATATGAATGGCAAAATATTCAGAATTTTTTGATGTTGCTGTTGCGGAAGAAAAATATTAAATATGTGATATGAAGTAGATTTTTGGTAAAGATATCAGCTCGAAAAAGAAATACTACTGAAAAACATGTAATGTCACAGGATCCTTACTTCAAATCCATTATCAGCAAAGGAGATATTACGTAAAACATCATGTGAAATGAATAATGCACAAGAATATAATTGTAAATTACATGATCTTCATGTATCTTTTCATAAGCTAGAGAAAAAGATAAAAACTGTTATGATAGTAGCATTGTAGCATATCCACCATAAAATGCCTCTTGATAAAAAATTTACAACTACAACATTTCTTTTGGCAATTTAAGCATTCATTATTCAGACAATAGTGATCTTCTGGTGGTACCAAACTTTTCCAATAAGAATCACCAAGAGTGAGAGATATAGCCAGATTATGATGTACAAAAGAATGTATTTTCAAAAAAGTTCAAATGTGTGTGACCTCATTCAAATTAAATAGATTTGTAATCAAAATAAACAAAAACTGTAAAACTCACTTCCACTGTCTGCTTTTGATATAGTTCTGTTGGGCACGAGACTACATTGTTTATTGCTATTCAGACTTAATGTATTTTTTCAATATTCATTGCCAAATCTGAGAAACGTAACAGTATCAAATATTTTTCAGCTCTTGAAAGGGCATGGTTTCTTCTCGTAATGGATATTAATCTTGGACTCAACAATGACACTAATTCCTCAATGATAGTTTTGTTACACCGGTATCGTACTTCATCCATATATTCCAGATAATTATTCTTGCTTTCAAGAATAAATACTGAATGTCTCTCGATGTTTGGTAAACACTGGACACCATCACCAGCAAAATTAGATCTTTCGGTCTCAGGGGCGGATCCAGACGATAATTTTGGGGGCACCATCATAGATTTTTGAGTAATAAACATTTGTTACATTGTATTTTATTTTTGTAAAGTACTATATACTATACAATATATTTTTTAAAATAATTACACGATTCTAATATAAATAAACATTTAAATAAATTTTGTCAAATAAAAGAAGGTAACAAACGAAAACTACGCCCCCTCATGTATCCGCCTCTGGTCGGACTCATCCATATTGTTTCCTAGTGTAACCACGGGCGACAAAGGGTATCGCAACTGATACGACCTAGTGAACATGGATTTTTACTTACATTCGTGAATTATCTGAACTCGGCTATTATTCTCCAATTATGCTGTATTGAGAATACCAGCAGTGTTTTAAATATTTAGATCTATGAATATGGTGGTAAGTATAGTTTTTACGTTCTCGTTGATTTGCTCATGAATAAAAAATTACCATAATCACAAAATTGCAAAAGTTAACATACGAATAATTAACTGATGGTAACACAGTCTATGTGTTAGAACCAAACGCACGTGGTTTGTACAAAACATGCACTACGCGCAAGTTTTCTTGAGCCCCGGAATACCTACCCCACCCGTTCACTAACATTAATTGAATTAAGAATAAATGATAGCAAAGAGCTTGACAAAATCTGAACCAGAAATGTTCGTTTCCGTGTAGTAAAAAATGTTGCGTTGAACAACTAGTTACAACTTGTTATAAAAGCCCTTTCGTCGAAATATCCCCCCCTCCTCTCGCAACTAGCGAAATGAGGGAACAATCCTGATGTCACTGTTACTTTCGTCTTTCCTCATATTTCGCGGGTCGTTTCTCAATTTACAGTTACATTACAGTTAAAGTTTTGTTATAAATATACACGGTCACTATCAAATTAGTTTTGTTGCGCACGAATCTTGTCACCGATTATTAAACCATTTTTAAAATATCGATGGTTTTCGGTCGTTGAAATAACACGTTTTTGGACGTGTGTGCTGTCGATTGCTGAACACTTCGCTGTGCAAAAAAAAACAAAAAAACATGTTTTAATTTTGAATATCGATGTTTTGTGGTCTATGTGGCATTATTATTTGAAAAACACAAAAATAGTAATTTCAAAGCTTTCATTTCACCTTAACGCGTGTTTTCCTTTTAAAAATAGAAAATTAAGCATTTCACGAAAAAAATATTTGGATCATACAAGGAATTAGAACATCGTATAAAAACAAACGAACGCTTTATTTTATATTTAAACATCATAACGTATCACCCCTTTTTCATATCTACTTCCAAAAAATACAAAAGAATTTCAAGGAAAGTAATTTTTCGCGATAAAAATAATGAAAAATTATCAGGATTTTTTGAACAATGGTAACAAATCTAAAGCAATGTGGAATATAGTAAAAAATACGACTACATCATTCTCGATAGTTCGTAGAGAACGTTTAGGGAGAAAATTATAAGGTAAAACTGTGAAGCAAGTAATCGGAAAAAATGCATCTCTTCAAACACTTATCATGATGAATGGGTTGCGTTTCAATGATTTCAATGCCTTCGTATTGCTGCATGTGAGGTTGGTACACCTCTCTTTGCCAAGCATACCAATATCAGGCGACATTCGCTACTTTCATTGCATATGGATCGAGGTTGGTACCAAATGCGTTGAACTTTAACTGTAACGAAAATACATGGCATGTACAGCCCTACTAATAAAAGCTTGGTGTAACTTCGTTAAAACACGCTTATTCCGGGAATAGTTACTTCCACGTAAGTCGGAATAAGGATGGATTAAATTTTTACAATAATAGCCGCTAAACCGTAGCTTAACTAGTTCTTGTTAAATACCGAATCAATTTTGGCAACGTGCTTCATACAAAAGTCGTTGGCGTAATTTGTTTATTCTTTGGTGCCTCTGTAAGGGCCTCTGCAGAACTTCGCGTCAATTTCACATTTTTTCCTGAATTGTGTTTATTGCATTGGTAGTTAGTGAACTCTTATTGATGAACAAATTTTTTGGAAATACGATAATTTTGAATGCTGGTTTCCGTTTTAAAAAAAATTAAATTAATGACCGAAAGCGCGTGTGCAGTTTAAGTTAGATAAATGATTGCAGAAAAAGAGCACAGTTTGACATTGAAATCTGACGAATGTACATGAGAAAAAGATTGTGAATTCGGTGAAGTAAATACACTGTGTGTTCAGTAAGTTTATGAATATAACACACATAATGCATTTGTAAACCCTCTTTTAATTTTCAATGTTTCATTTGTGAAAATTTAAAAATTTGTCTCTAAATCCGAATAATATATAATCCCAAAAAACACATTCTAAAGAACTTAAAATTGATTTTTTTAAATCCTGTATTCATCTCACAAAACAACTTTTATAATTTATTATTTCCCATGTATCTAAAAAATTTTGCTTTAAGACCAAATTATTTTCCCAATTCTTGAATATTATAATGTTTCCTTAAAAGCATTTCGCATCCTCCGTTAATTTAAATAATTATTCCCCCCTTTTCAATTTAATTTCTTTTTAAACAGAATGGTATTATTTCAATATAGTTAAATTTATTCTTTAATATTGTGGGGTAATATTATTTACCTTCAAAATTATGTGCTGGCATCTTGCCCATATATAATTATTGCAAAGTTAAAATACAAATAAATATAATAAAAAAAGGAGAAGTAATACTAACTTTAATTGGAGAATGTTTAATGAATGTCAAACAATAATTGTTAGAGAAGAAAAAATCGTCCATTCAACTTAATAACCAATTAAAACTGCAGTTTCAATTCATTTTACTCATATGCATTAGGAACACTTAATTCTGATATAAGGATAGAACATTATTTAATTTTTGTGCTGTATAATTGGACAATGTTACTGCTTGTGATGTAATTTATATTGAATTTATTACTATTTGATTTAATCCCACTTATATGAATTAGAATTTGAAAAGTTAAATTGTCAAAGCAAGCTCATGTCAAGTGAATTTTCCCTTTCTCACCAAAAAAATTATTTATTTTTCATTTTTGTTAAACATACAACTAATTGAAAATATGTGTAAACAATAGTGAGTGAATGAAATTAGTTTCTGACCCATATTAAGAAGATTTTTCTCAAGAATATCTGTTTTTTATTAATACATTTTCTGAAACCATTACCTCCGAAACTTAATATAAAAAATATATCACTAAAATTATTTCACTTGAAAGAATGTTAAAAAATATTTTGCCTTCTCTTACTACAGTATATCTTAAAGCAGGGATACAATTAATGCTTTTCAGTGAAGATGAAGAGTAGGTTCTGCAGAATTATATTTGGCATAACATATTTTTTATTTACATTGAAAACTAATCCATTCCTCTTAAATTTTTTCCTAAGTAATTTCTGTTACTGTACTTTGCTGAAGATTGTTGATGTTGCAGAGAGTAGGAATACAAGACAAGTTCTTGTACTTTTTTGTAGAAAAACTAGTAAATTCAGATTTAAAACAGTAAGAAATTAGCAGTATGGAAATGAATTTTAAAATACAAGGTTTTCTCATAACACTCAATGAAAATAAATTTTCTGTATTCTGAAAATAAAGAGAATTATTACCTAAAAATTTAAATGTTCAATAGCTGCAACACTGGAGCCATATTTATAAAAATCAAAATATATCTATTATCAAACATACAGAGTAACTTTTATTTGAAATTAGTACATTCATAAAAATGTTAAGTCAATTATGTATCATACATTTTATTTTAATTGTTCTCTTAAGCGCTCTCCAAACTGCTGCTGCTCATTCGAACATCTCGACTATTGGTAGTAAAAGTAGTCAATTGCTTCTTTCTCCACATGAAATTCCGATTTTGAAGCAACAGCTCTGCATAATTCTGCTGTCTCTTCTGAACATGAAAGCAGCTTTTCAATATAACAAGCATCTCTAAACAATATTTTTTTCTTGTTTTTCATTTTTTTTGTGGGATCATAAGTTATTCATAGAGGAAGAATAGAATTTCGACAAAAAATCTGCCATGAAATTTCTCATCTTCAGTCTTTGATTTAATTGAATCATTGAAAATAATGAAAACACGGTGTCATGTTGCAGTTTATTTAATTGATCATGGATAACACTATTTACTTTATTGAAATAAAACAATGTATATCCTTAATTTCTATGAGGTATGCACGATTAATGATTTAAAATACTTATAATGGACTCGCTATGGGCCTATTAGGGATATTGTTGCTTTACTGTTAATGACACTCTGAACACACTTGGTTAACTCCTGCGTACCGTCCCACGAAAACTCATTTTTATTTCGAAATTCAGCTGAATACCCTTCAAAAGATTCACACGTGTCCAGTTACTTTTTTCACCTCTCGGCTGTCCGTACATTTCATCAATGTTGTTTAACTCTATTTCTAATAAGAACGCCAACAAAATCACTTCGAAGTTTCCAACGCCAAAAGTCCAAGAAAAAACGAACAAATTAATGATTCACAAATAAACGAGTATGCAAAATATTCAGAAAACACAAGAAAAGAAAGTACAGGCGAATTGAAAATAGATATACAATGAAGCGAAACGCACAAACAGTTCGTGCTTATTCGCCTCTGTTTTCGTATTTCTAGGTTATTTCCCGGTTTTTCCACACTTAAACTAAGTGTCTCCGGTGTTTAGCGGTTGCCATGGAAACTATACCTCTCTTCTTCCATTCTCGAGTTAGTCCATGTTTATTGGTAGGAGTTTTCGCTATTCTGGGCTTAAGCACAGAATACATTTTACACCACGTTTATTGGTAGGGCTGGTAATTTACAAGAAATTGGTATAAACAGTGACTTCTTACGTGACATAAATCTTACATACCTGCCATAGTAAAAGAGCCACAAGAAGTAACACCAGATAAAAGGTAGGCCGAAGATTCTGCAGGAAATCCAACCACGAATCCGAGTCAATGTTTTCGTACGTGAAGAGAACGTTGAATGTGTTAAGAGTTATGAAGTACACTACAGTAGTACCTGCACTAAATAAAACGCCACACACGTTGCTAATCAGATGGAACAAAAGCACGAATGGAGTTAATATAATGTTGATCACCCAACAAATAACACTGAAAATGCAATTAAAAACAATCACGAAGGCACCAACAATCTTAACGCATAGTAGACATGCCAAATTGAATACATAAATAAAGGGTTTGCTTATTACAGCAACCGCACTGTGTAAGCTGTCAACATTAAACTGAAACATTGAAGTGGCTAATATGCTAACAAGCCAACACCGGGAACGATGAGGGTTGGGATATGGTGAAACAGCTCGTACATGTAAACGAAGTCCGTACTTCTGAAACACAACACAATCGATAGACGTGACAGTTTTTAACTGCTGTGCAGCCAGTTTCTCTCCCAACTTCGAAATCAGAAGCACCAAAAACAAAACGCTTCCTTTCGTTGCACACTGTCCGCGCTCCGGTGTCCGGGCTCCAGCGGAGCAGCTGAGTACCCCCACCACTAGTCTCGAATGTGTCCCATCCACCGACTGCTTGGAGTAGGGGTGTCACGCACAGCACGAACGTGTACTCAACTCGTGCAGCGGGGGGAGTACATTGGAAATAGTAGTTTATTCAATTATTTTATAATGTTAACATTTATTGCATGAGTTCGTGTTTTGAAAACGAGCGACGTTAGGAGCGAGTTTTTAAATGTGTACGAATGCAAGAAAGCAACATTATAAACCAGTTGCATTTTTTGAAGCTATTTTTTTATAACAGCATTATAAATTCATAAGAGAATCGAACTTAATTTTATGAAATAACTTTTTTGTGACGGCTCGGGTATTTGATGTGTCAGAAAAGTTGGTCGGCTGTTCCGTTTGCAACTACCTCCCCACGATTATCTCGCGGTGATTGGTTGAATGTGTGATGACGCAATCATTAGTGCCGTAAAATGCCCTTTTATTAACGATTTCTTGCAGCAGAAAAGGTCGTTTACAATGCTGATATACACAAAAGTTATTTACCCAGCTGTCACCTTGGGTCGAATTGACATACTGTGGGGCCCTTAAGCACAAAATTGTATTAGGACCACTTCTCCGAAAAAAATCCCTCTAGATTCACAATAATTCCTTCAAAAAATAATAGAACAACTGAAGTAGAAGCAGCAATGAAAATTATCAAATTGCTTGACAAATTCATTAGTATACTGCCTGATTAATAATTATTTTTAGAAGAATTTTTTTCAATACTTAATCATTTTGCTTTTATGCTTGAAATATTGATATTTAAATTTACTACTTTTTCCTAAAAACAGGAAAGCATGACACTCCAAAGCTAAAAAAAGTTGCAGTATTTTCAAGTTCAAACAATTTCCCAATGTAATTCCATGCCCGCTTAGGTTTTTTGAGTTTAATGCTACGTTTGGAACGCTTTTTTCTGAAACTTCCGGTTTTACGAAAGCAAATTATGTTTTGTCATTGTAGATAATTTTCTTATTTCTTATGCGCGCCTTTCAGCATATTTCAGCCCTCAGTACAACACCGGGGGATATTGTACTCGCTGTTGCACAGCAACACTGAAATGCACCAGAAAGTAAGATTCAGTCCGAATCCATAGATTGTACTTTAACAAATTTCTAATATGGTTTCCCTAAAATTAAATTTGGAATAAAATATTTTAAACAAATATTATGGGTTATTTTTATTTTTTAAAAAGATGACGTAAAAATTCGTTAAAAAATGTAGAAACACTTTTTTTTTCGTTTGATACATTATTTTAAATTGAAATCATTGTTCAGATGTTTTGTTTTATTCTACTCCTTTTTTTTCACTATCGTACTTGAGAAGACCTCTTTCTCAGAATAGGAATGCTAGCAATTTTATATTAATACGTTCATTTAATTTAATGCATGTGTTCTTATAATATATCCATGCGTTTATTGCGACCTAATCGTAGTTTTAAAATTAATTTTGTCATCTTTTTACCATTCCTCGGAACTTGTAATTGGTTCGAAATGCGAGACGCGAGCGCGAAACCATATCAAGGTCATCTGCGCGCCGCTTCCTTGGACAGCCCTGGGTCGGGCGTTGACCGATCGATGTCGACGGGGACTCCCCGCATTTTCTTCCTTGTGCCATTCCGAGTAATCGCAGTTCGGTACTGCCAACATCACTCATGCTGGTATTTATGTAGAGCTCGCTGGTGGTAATACAAGTTTCATAGCAGTATACTCTGAGAGTTGAAGATTGAAAATACATGTTAACACTTGTTATCTTGAAACAACAGGCATATCTGGGCATAAAACAGAGAAATATTAAGATTCATACACACAATTTCAGCAAAGAATAATATGTGCGATTAATTTATTACGTATTCATAACGTAGATTTAGATTTATTCAGTAAAAAATAAATAAAAATTAATTTAAAAAAAACAACAATAAAAACTGTATGAGACGTAGGGGGAGAAGATTATCTGCGCACGTTTTCTTGAGTTCCAGAACCCCTTCCCGTCATTTGAATATATAGTTGGGAGATAAGTAAAAGTTTAACATAAAAAATAAATTAAATGTAAAAAAAATACTTTTAAAAATTGCAAGACTAGCAATATATGAAAAATAGTAATTTTCGTTTCTGAGTTATAGAAAACTTATTACACGAGTTGTACTATTTTTCTGCATTGCCAGAAAAATAGCAACTCGCCCTACTCTTACCATTACAAGCAAAAGGAGAGTTCAACAAAACGTGCGCATAGCGAAGCAACATTTACGCCAAGAAGCAAAACAATGGGCCATCTCAGCACTTGCTCAATGTATCAGGGAAAATGGACAAATCCTGATAGAAATGGGGGTCATTGACCCGGAAGCTGAAGTACATTATTTGTTACAAACATATTAGGTCTTTTAAAAAATTATACAATACAAATGTAAACTAATCCTTTATATATCACTGTTTTGTTAAAATAAACATTATTTTTCTTTTTGATAATC
>BOPP01000234.1:1112290-1124963 GCA_017312745.1 Gryllus bimaculatus | reverse complement strand
TCAGTGTAGTCTCTAATTGTATTGAAACAGTTATGCAGCGAAAAAGATTTTACTTTTAACTGAAATTTGTGAACCGACTTCAATTGTTTTTCATCTGGCAGTGCGTAGTAAATTGTATGTGGTTTTCTGATAGTGACACTTGACGTGATACTGACACTTGAAGAACGTAATTTTTACGAAACGTGTGTGTTGTTATTATAAATCTTAGTGGTGCATGAAAATATGTTCCCACCGTTAAGTAAGTCACTTTTGACAAATATTACAGATTCGTAAATATATAGGCAAGGCAGTGTAAGATTCCACTCAATGAAGAGAGGCTTGCAAGGGTAACGCGGATGGCATTTTTTCATTATTCAAATATTTTCTTTTGCAATCTAAAGGTCTGGATACTACATGATGAGTTTCCCCAGAATTTTAGACCGTATCTCAGGCGGGAATGTGCATTTGCAAAATACACGCAACGAGCTGCATGAAGGCTGACAGAATTTGATAGAATTCTGAATGCTTAACATAATGAACTTAATTTAGTGTTTAATTTTGTTATATGTAACATTCCATTTTAGTTTGACTGAATTGACAGACCTAGAAATTTTTTACCTGAACATCACCTAATTGCAAATTATCATTTTCAATTGAGCATAGCGATTGCTGATTTGAAAATGCAAAAATGCTTTAAACTGTTTTTCCTTCATTAACTATTAATTTGTTATTACAAACCAATTAGAAAATTCATCTCGTACTAGTATATATACATATATATACATATATATATATATATATATATATATAATATATATATTATATATATGTATATATTGTGGCGTCACCAAATAATATTATAATAATTTCGTATCGAAATAGCTCCCATTCACAGTTATAGTAGGTCGCGGGAGGGGCTTTTGTTGCGAAGAGCCCTAACGACCGCCAGGCGGCGGACACGCATTGACAGCTGCCTGACCGACGGCCTCGATGAGGGGACCTCTTAGTGCAGACACGATTTACGACTCGTCATATACGCCCCCCGCTGCCTCCTTCCCCGGAGAACCCCGCTCAAGACAACAATACGCGCCCGCGCCTCTTTTGCCACGCGCCCGCGCCCCTTTTGCCACGCGCGCCGCCCAGGAATCCAAATTCCCAAAGGGGTTATTTACAACTCAACAGTCGCCTGGCTGCCGATCAGCCTTCCGCTGACAAATTTATGGCTCAGAAAAAAAAACGCAACCGCTCGAACAAGTGTTTCGGACAGCTGCGAGAGAATCCTCTGGAATCGCTTCACCACGGAGAGAGAGAGAGAGAGAACGAGAGACGACGAGAGGAGAGAGAGAGGAGAGAGAGAGAGAGGAGCCCAGGTAGAAGAGATGATATCTCCTGGAAAATTTCCGTAAAACGATGCAAACCCGATTGGCGAACTTCAAAATTAAGACGGCCACTTTAGTATACGGGCCTATGGGACGTTCTCATCGGTGAGGGAAGGGCAGGATCTGCAGGTTCGGAAACGTTTTGGGAGGGGGAACCGGACGGTAAACCTTGAACGCGGAATGGGCAAGACGAAATTACTTAGGATTTCAGATTTCGAAGAGACACCTTAGATTCAGATTCTTCGAATGGACACTAAGCATTCAGATTCCTCGAACAGAGACTTAGCATTCAGTTCTCGACTAGACGACTTACAATCAGATTCTCGGAGTAAGCACTTTAAAATTCACCAAGCGGAGGTACACTTGGGCGGGATGATGGCAAGATCCTGCGTCACTTTCGCGTAAGATGATCTGCATCCGCTGCCTAGTGCCATATCGGGCCCATTCAGCCCGCACTTTTTAAAACTACGCGCCACATACCGGTGTGGTCCTCAAACTCACTGAAGCCTCCGCACGAGTTACGGCACTCCGTCGCACTACACGCCTCGCCAGCTGAGGAGGAAACACCAGGAGGTCGGGACCTGAGGCCGCCCGCGTCTTCGAATAAGGACGCCCATCCGTGCCCGGTCTCTGCGAGCCACCGCCAGTGCCATGTCAAAGTGAATAATCCCGACGTGATTTGAACCGAAGTCGAACTATCTCCTAGTCTATGACGCGGGTCGCCCTTTTCAAAACTTTGCAGGACATTTTGGCGAGACTAAGAGTGGCCGCCCGCTTCAGGCCTCTGCTGTGATTGTAGTTACAAAATTTATGCATTGAATCATTAGAAAATAAGTTATTAAATTGTTTAGTGTTAAGCGAATTTGTTCAATTAACTGTTTAGGTTATGAGCTCGTAACATAAGTTTAATAAGTAATGTGTCTGTCTCTACGTGACTGTAACTTCCCTGCAGCTCATGTGCCGGAATAAATTGAATTTTGTCAGGAAAACGCAGTCACATGGAGCTGATCTTTTGACCTCCCTTCCACTTCCATGTTCCAATCGTTACAGGAACTGAACGCTGGCGCCGACATATCGCGGAAGTTATGGCATTACAAATATATTATATATATATAATATATATATATAGATATTATTATTATTATATATATATATATACTAATATTTGCCAAAAGAACATTCGCTGTCTATCCGCAAACACAGAACCGTTCTCCGTTTTTAACAGCACGACGGCATATCGACTTTACGTGCAACAGCGAGAAAGAGGATAAGACCTAGATCGAGCCTTGGCGGATCCACTATTCAATTGGTTTTAACCAGAACTTGGCACAAGATAGAATAAATAATGCTTCTTTCTTTCCCCAGTTACAGTATATTTACTCTTTGATATCGCATGTTTAAGTACCGAGAGTTAATACCGTCAAAGCTTTCGAAAAGATATAAAAATATTTCAAATGGGGTGCCTTCATTTGGTCCATTGTATGAAGCCACCAACTTTTAAGGAAAAGTAAAGAAAAAATTGTGCCAGTTTCCGTAGATTTTTGATTTTTCCTAAATCCCTGTTGTGAGACTGAAACATGCGCTTCCGTTTTTCCTGAGAAAATGTTCTCCATTACGCGTATAGAAAAAGACCTCTCTTAATATTTTAAGAGATAACAGACAAATAAGAGAACACTTGTCGGTAATTCTTGAATTTGTTTTGCTCCCTTTTTAAAAAGTGCTTCTAATTTTTGCTTTTAAAATATCTGGAATATATCCTCGTGCGTTAACCAGCGAGCATTTGACAATGTGCACCTCGCCTTCATACACGCCGTATACTCACAACGTTTTCCCAATAATCCCCAATCTACCGGAAATTCATCTAAAACTTAGATGAATTATTATTTTCTTAAGTTTACCGCACTACATTCGCTAATATTCGTTAGAAGTACAGTTTCGAAAAAAAATCCGCACCCACTTGTCGAAACTTTTTTTGTGGCAAACAGTCTAATGATGTTGGATTGACGCCTTTTAGGGTCCCTTCGTTGAAATTGGCTTTGTGGGCCGGCCAATTTCTAGAAAAAAAGTTTGCTTGAAGAGATTGCACTTTTTCCGGACAACTTGGCTTCTACTTTTCATTAACCTTTTAAACAAAAACCCAAAACCAAATTTCCAAAAATCTAATCTAAAAGTATATCTCCTCTTCGTGGATTCATTACAAAGGTGGGCTATGACAAAAGAGAAATTGGTCGGTAATTTTGAATTTTGTTTTTGCTCCCTTTTTAAAAAGTGGCTTAATTTTTGCTGTTTTGAAAATATCTGGAAATATTCCTGTGCGTAAAGCAGCATTGAAAATGTGAGTTAACGGGTGTATAAAGGCAGATGCACAAGTTTTCAATAATCAATCCGGAAATTCATCTAAACTAGATGAATATTTATTTTCTAGTTTACCTACTATTCGTAATATTTCGTTAGAAGAAGTTTCGGAAATAAAAATCGTGTCGAAATTTTTTCTGGCAAAGTAATGATGTTCATTTTAACGCTTTTAGTCCCTTCGTTGATTGGTTTGTGGGCCGCAATTCTAGAAAAGTGTTGGTTGAAGAGATTTGGCACTTTTTCCGGACAACTGGCTTCCACTTCATTAACCTTTAAAACAACATTCTCTACTAAGTAACGAGATGTGGTCGTATTTTTTACGATATTCCACATTGCTTTAGGTTTGCTACTAGCGTTTAAAATATAATGATTATTTTTTATTACATTTACCTGAACTATTCCTTTTCTTAAGATTCTTTTGTATTCTCGGAAGTAGACATGGAAACCGGGTGATGCAGTATGATGTTTAAAAATAAAGTAAAGCTTACGTTTGTTTTTACACGATATTCTTATACCTTGCGTGATCCAAGTATTATTTTCCCTTCAAATATTTAATTTTCTCTTTTTGAGAGGAAAGCATGCGTTGAAATGAAATTAAAGTTTTGAGAAAAGTAGAATAAATTTTTCATTTGTGTCAACAACATTATAAATTGTGTCCCATAATTCCTTCAGCAAGTAGTCCGTAAATAATTTTGTTAACTTTAGTGAATGCTCCGCACATGCGTGAATAATTTGTGTCAGTGTTCATGTTTTTAGTAATTGTAAGAATTTGTGCATAATGATCACTGAAACCTAGATTAGTAGTTTTTATTTCATATCTAGTTGTGTTTATGTTAATTATAATTAATTGCTTTTTATGATGTAAATGTATTCCGTGTAGGTAGATTCACTGTAAATTTTAAATTAAAAGAATGTAATCAATTTAGAAACTGCTCTTTTTCATGGGATTCTCTCAGAAAATCAATATTGAAATTTCCACATATAACAATGGATTTAAAAGATAGATTACTAATTTTGTTCAGAGTTATCTCTATATTTTCTAAGAAAATGAAATTATCTAAAGCTCGCTTTGTTGGAGGACTGTAGATGCAATGTAAGAGAGTTTTGAGCGTAGTAAGATGTACGGCTGTAATTTCAAAAGCTTTTTCAACTGCATATAAATTGAATTCTGACAAGAAGATATAATCAATATCATTTCTTACGTAAATACAAGAACCTCCGTAAGCAGGGCCCTTATTTAATTCCCTCGCTCTACAATACGATCCTGCAAGGTAAAAACTAGGAATTTGGAGTGTGTAAACACATCATTATGAGACAACCAATGTTCGGTAAAGCAAAAATCTTGTATTTGACCTAGATCACACTGTAATGCTGCCTCGATAAATTCAATTTTATTTGAAAGAGATTATACATTATTGCATGCATTATTTGAATTTTTTGCATGTATCTACACGGATGTTTTTCTGCTGCATTTAACTCTAGTTGCTATTTATTTATCTCAATTTTACCGCAAGTGCGTGGTTGAAGGAAGTATCGAGCCCCCGGAATGAAAAGAGATAAGGAAGGAGGGGCGACAAATGTAGGTAAATCAATAATGGGAGAGGTAGTTCAAGGATTTGGTTCAGGGGATAAGGTAATTGGGTCCAAAGAGGTACCGAAGGATGGAAGAGAACTAGGAGATTGTGGGTGGTGATGGGTGTTGGGCAGGACGCTGCCGAGGTTGTGAAAGGATGTGTTATGCAAGCTCGCTACCGAGTGCATGTTTTCCCACAAGGTTCAAGTGAAGACTATCCTGGGTGAAGTGTTTTTCTGACAGAAAGTTTAGCTCAAATAATTTAACATGTGAGTCTCTCAGATAGATTTTTCAATTGGTTGTTTGCGTGTTCAATTTCTTTGCACAGTGTTGGTTTGTTGTACTAGAAGGGCAGAGTTGAGACTATAATGTTCGTGCTTTGGGCGGCACGTTGTAGTTTGTCAACATGTTGTTCAGATGTAAAGCGACCACCCAAATGGATGTCATTCTGCCCTCCTATGATGATGACTGAATCCCACTTAGTGAGAATTTTTGTGTGGGTGTCCAACTCACTGACAGAGAAATTGGATGGGAGTTTCCCACTGAGCAGGGAGGAAATTTGTCGCCCATGTCTATCTGCTAAAATCAGTACCTTTTTGATGCGCTCAGTGGGAATAATATAATAATAATAATAATATTTATTTGGCTACAATTGGCTGATTGCCCTACAGTTTTACAATATATGAACATTTATAATACAAAAACAATTTACAATACACTTCTTTCGAGCATATACACTCAATATATAAACATACACAGACCTGTATACATCTATGGCACATATATACACCCATACACACACATATATATATACATACACATGCATACATACATACATACATACATGAATGTCACTCTCACGTTCACACATAACACGAACACACACACACACTTGCCCTACATATTATACATGCCTACATTTAAATGAAGAACATATATTTAATTACACCTAGTAAACATGCACATATATACATATACATAAAATTAACCAGTTACACAATTTGTTTTTTAAATATAAACACAATGTGGATTTTTAAAGTTAGCTCTTTAAGCATTTAGATTTGCTCCCCACCTACTGTCGCACTTCACTTCACTTCACAACATTACACTACACTACACTACACTTCCACTACATCTTTCTTTGGTTATGCCATATAACTAATTAAAGTAGCTTTCCACTGCACTGAACTACACTACACTTTATCTATAATAATCTACAAATTGTGTATTCTGAGCTGTGCGGTAAAATACAGCCTACAAGTGCTTATTAAGTCGTCTTCTAAAAACACCAACAGAGCCAGGAAAAGGCTCTAAATGTCCTTGTTTAATTGTGGGCCAGGTTGCGCAGCTCTACGTGCGTTTGTTCCTTGGCGCTTGCTAGCCTGTTGTGGGTGGGCGTGTCGATGATGGAAGAGGGTAGTGAGGATTGGGATGGCAAGGAAACTCTTGTCATAATCTAAAGCAGAAAATCTGTTTTCAGTCGTGATTGAGAGTGGTGATTGTGTTTTTGCTTGCGCTGTTGGCAATTGGAAATTTCTGCGATGTTGCCTATTGTTGTCCAACGGTCTGTGTTTTGAACGACCTCTTCGAGCCTTCGGATAGGTTCATCTAAATTATTATTTATATGTGTGAAGGCTTTCAGAAGGTCGGTTTTGAGAGTCTATAGAGCAGAAGGTCTATAGAGAGTTCTTTAGATTTTTTTGTTGAGAAAATAAGGGATAGAAGTTCTCGCATTCAAAAGAAACTTGTTTCTATTTCTCGCCAGTTAAGATGTGTTTGGAATGTTGACATCGGTGCTCGCTGCGAGCTTTGCCTTTTAACTGTTTGTTGTGCCAGAGAGGGGAAAGCAAGATCATCGTTCAAGAAAATACGAGTAGTACGAGTAATACTAAAAATTCTTAGACGCTAAGCTCGCTATGAAAGAATTGATTTTGTTAGAGGTTAGTACTTAAAACATGGGCATGTTATAACTAGAATTTTCGTGTAAATATAAAATTTTTACACAGGCTAGTAGTGCTTGCATTCAACAATACATTTTTAGTTAAGACATTCTCTATTAAATAGAACCATTTTTTATTTCACATGCCATTTAGGTAGAATGACATACTTTACCTATTACTACATATTTCGTTTCATTTTAATATATTTTTATTTCGAAACGTGACATTTGGAATGCGAGTTCGCATTATAGGCTATGTTAGTAGAATCTTTTGTCTTAGAAATCCATGCAATGTGCATCTATTAACACCGAACCTGCGCTATTATTAGTCAAACTCTCTCCGGTTCTTGGAAAACGCGTTGGTAGCCGTCGGCATCACGAATGAGCGGACGTTTGAGATGCAGAAGTATAGTCAACCACTTGCTTGCTCATGTTTTACACACCCCACGGGCAACTCGAAAAAAAACAAAAAAACTAGCAAGTATTTTTCAGATTGTCAGCCCCCCTACAGGATCCACTACTGGCTACATAGCACTATTTAGTGGAGCGCCGTAATACAGATGTGTATATATGCGTGTCAAGATCTGTTTACAGAGTACTGAAATGTATCTACTACACCAGATTCGTCTTTTGTACCTGTGTAATGTTGCTCTATGATTATTCAAGTTTGTTTTCAGAATATATTTTATAGCTGCTATAAATAAAACAAATGTTTGTTTTCTTGTAACTGCAAATTGATTATTCTTCTAATCAAGGCCATGCATAAAATAATCGACGTGGTTGGCCGAAGGCGCTAAGAGCGTGTACCGACTGCGCTTCGAACTGAAGGGTCACGGGTTCGACTCCCGCCTAGGGTATGATGGATTGTCCCTTGTGTCGCATGCATGGGAAGTCGAGGCGGCACGTTTTGCTGACCCCAGATCAGAGGTGCCCGCACGTGTGTGGGCGTCTAGTGTACGGTCGAATATGCATCGCATCTGGTCGTAAAGCGTAACCGACTGGCGGCTGGATGTAGACCCTAGCAATAAAAAAAAAGTTCAAAAAGTATATATTGGGTACTACCGTGCACCTATGCCTCAACGATAACGACGTATCGATTCTGGCCACTCGATTGCAAAACTCGATATTCACCGAATCATATTGTAGACGGGGCCCCACGCATTTCCACTATTACATATTTTTCCATGCTCGCACATTTAAGACTCCCACAGACCGGCGCGAAAAGTTCCCCGCTAGACGCGGCGACGAAATCCGCGGGTCCGTTCACACCGGAGCCTCAATTGGGACTTTTTTTATTCCGATAACGAGGGCTACGGAGCTCGACCCAAGAGGGGATCGAAGACACCCGACGGCGCGCGGACTTCCACGAAACTCGAGCGGCAGCAGACAAAACGCGTCCGGCTGCGTTACAAAATCCGCCTGCCGCTCAGGTCAGAACGAGCTCACAAGGCAACACGTGACGCGAAATGTCCGCGCCGGCCATTCCGCGTAGGCTGCGGATCTCCCGCGCCGGCCTCTGGGAGTCTTTACTGCGATTCCTTTTTGGTCGCGCGTCACAAAGCTTCAACTTAGGGTCTCCCGATTTCGCACCGCCACGAACCACCGGCTTCCATCGCAGAGCGAAAGAGGGTGCGCGCCAGCCGGCAATACCAATTTTGTCTTCGTCAAACTCCCTTTTTCCTTTCCCCGTTTAAAAACGTATCGAGAAAGTTATGTAATGCTGCGAGAAAAATTATCACGGCGGACATCCGCAGGAATAAAGTTCATTTCCGGGCCCAGTTAATAAATTCCGGGCCAAAGTTAATAAATCCAGTTGTACTACGAAAAAAAAATCCTCTTACACGCGTAGCCAGAATCCCCGTTTTGTGGGTCCCTGATACAGAAAAATCAATGACGGAAAAAAACATGTTTGTTCGTCCATCCGTCAAGTCTGTGAACACCACTAGCGCCTAAACCGTGCGTAGGATTTTTTCTAAATTGAAGAAACCCAGTCAATCTGGCTCGAGTCGAAACTTAGAGATTTTGAAAAACATTCTTCAAAATTCGGTAGTATTTTACATAAAGCACCCCGGACATATTCAAAATTTTCTCAAAAAAGACTTTAAATTTTATTCTTTAAATTTGTTGTAAGAATAGAGTAACATACACTTATAAACGTGGCAGAGGTCCGAATTTCACGGTTAACTCTGAATTTTAGAAAATTTCAAAAGTATGAATTTTTCATCGGTGTCTTCCTACTACAAAATTGAAGATAGAGATTTTTCCTTCAAATAAAATTTGTTCTACAAAGTGAGTTTTCATTAAGGTCATGTACATTTTTTTTGAAAATGTTAGTAGTTTTCGCGCAACATTAAAAAAAATTACAAAGATTTTCTCAAAAATGGCTCCAAATTTTATCTTTAAACTTTTGAGAGGAAGTGCTAAATGTATTCTATAAGATGCATACGCCATATTGCTCTATTCTTTTATGGTTGGTTTTTCAAAAATTACAAAAACGTAATGACTTATATCGTTAATATTTATACTAGCGGCAATTTGTTTATATTATATTTATGAATACATGTGCTTTAAAGAATGTCAAAGTTTCTCGAAAACCCAACAGTTTTCTGCGAAAACTAGCTCAAAATCCCGCATTTTGAGAAACGCTCAAACGCCATTTTCTCAAAAGCCGTTCCAATTTTTTCTTCAAACATGTCGCACGGAGTGACAATCGCATTCTTTAATATAACGTAAAATTAATTTCGGTGAATTTTTTTAATTACACAAATGTAAATGTTTTGAAAGATCTCTCACGCCGGTAATACGCAATTCCAGCAATTGGTAAACACTTTTGTATATGCGAGTTAAAGTACTTAAAATGACTTTAAATTTAGTTTTTCGAAAACTCGAAAATTTTCTGAACAAGCTTCAAATTTCGAATTTACAGTAGCGCTTAAACCCTTTTTCTTAACGGCTCTAAATTTTTCAAAGAAAATTGCCATTTAGGACGACGTTTTCCTTTTCTTTAATATTCTGAAAATAATATTTCCATCCGGCGATAGATGGCAGCTGGAAAGAGTATGTGGCAAGTTCGAGAGCAAAGGAAATAGAAAACTAATACGGGAAAGTCTGTGCTATTCTCTAGCACTAGTTTATTTTATGAATTTCGCGTTATTGAACACCAGTTCAGTCTATTCTTGTCGGTTTCATTGTATTATTTATGAATGGGAAATTTATTTTCATTTGATAGGTTTGTTTATTCAAAAAAATATTTGATGAGTACAGTAGTCGCCCGTGCACCTTTGAAGGAGACGCCAAGAGAGGGATCAAACGCCGCTCAAGAGAGGACGACAGAAGTAGCCGCCTCGGCGCCGACTCCCTCAGCTTAGCGCCAGCGGACCTTTAGCCTCGGCGGGTTATAAAGGGGCGCCCAGGAAGCAGTCAGCGCCTCCTGGTAGTCGAGTGTACTTCAGTGTTGTAATGTTCAGTGACTACGAAGCGGCTAAGTGAAACGGACTCTCTCCTGGACTTTGAAATTACGACTACTGCAGTGAATTTTGGACATCTTGGTTGACGGCGACTTTGGCTTTTCTCGGTATATCTATTGGAACATTGTTGAACTCGCTTATTTATGGTTACTCTGTACCTGTGGAAGATTGTAATAAACTGGTTTTTATGAAAGTACGTATTTTGGACATAACTATGAGTCCTTTTTATAAAGTTGCCTGTTCTGGAAGAAAATCCCTTTCTCCCACGGTGTGTGCATGATTTTCCCGGCAGCAACGGCAGTTCTTCTGCTAGAATCGTTGTGAATACGAGTGTATGGGGAAGATTTTACCTACTGCTACACACACCATGGCAATGAGAATTTCGAAATAAAATAATTTTATTTCATCACTAGTAGCAGAAATAAATAAGATCATGAAATGAACCAGTTTAAAACGTATCTAAATAATAGACATTGCAAAGTGCAGAGTGCGATCACCGTAATTTGGTAGAGGTCGTTTTGTATTGAATGACTTCTATTACCGGCCATTGTCTGATGACAGAACTAATACAAAAATTCTAGTGCCCACTGGAAATCAAAGCCATGAGCAAGGGAGGCGAGCATGCATGACACGGACACTGCATATAATTATGTACGTAATGTTTGAATATAGTATTAAACTTAGTATTATTTTACTTGAATTGGTTACATTCTATTGTAAATTAATTTTCTGCATCTGGAAAATTACATTTCACAATTCGATGGATATGACACCATTTGCCAATGCATGCAACTGTCCTTCACTTATAAAATACCTATAAGTTTGATGAAATTTTCAGCTACAGAATTGTGTTGAGTGTACTGTACTCACCTTTCTTAAGTCTTCACGAGATGAAATTACGAATTCATAGATGCAGTTACCATAACACAGCACCAATGAAAAATGGAACCAACTGGTTTATGTAGAAATCAAGTTATGACCAGTGGAATTAAGTGGAAAGAATTTGGAGGAGCCGGCAAGGTATAGTATAATGTCAAAACCGCATTAATATTGTGTAACATTTTAAGTTACCGACATATTTTGAGCCTGACATACTTATCTGGTTATCGTTAACTTAACTGGATTCAACACATACTCAAAAATGTCGTGTGGCAAAGTGTATCTTTGTTTTGTTTACTGAACAACAAAATGTTTAAACCGATTGGTCGGTTCTTACATTTGAGTTAAGAGAATTTACTAGCAAATATATGAACAAAATATTCTCGAAATTTCGTACAAATGGTTTTCGTTTGGATGTTCATTTGGCCAGTCTCTTGTGCTGTTTCAGGAGCATCATTTTCCATCATCCACCAGAAATTAATTCGCATGGCTCCATTTCGCTCCGCCGTTGCGCCAAGCACTGTAAATAACCAGGTAGACGCCTCTTTCAGAAAAGGCGAATTTAGTTGCATCTAATGCACTTACGTTGATACAAGCAAAGAAATTAATTTTTGAAAGTGAAAAATTACTCAAGAGCCATGTATTAAGATGCCAAATTATATAGTGACGTGTTGGTTATTTAATTTTAATCAGTTCACACACTTGGGGCGGTAGGTTCTGAATAATTCACGGAACTTCGTGAATGAACAGTCGTAGTGATGCGAGATAATGCAACTAGCTATCGAAATTAACTGACTTGATCATAACTAACGCGCCTAGCATTTCCACTTCATGTTCATTAATATACTCACACGCTCCATCGCGTCCCGAACTTCGATCTGCTCATCGATCTTCCCGCAAGTTTAAATATTACTTTACTAAACGATTGCGTACGAGATGAACGCCATCTCTCACTTCGCGATCCGCTCAATTAAAAGATCGGACACTGTCTTCCCGTCAGCGATCCGCCCAACTCGGCAGTCGTGCTTCATCTACTTTTCCTTGCTTTATACTTCTGCCCTGCCTTATTTTCTCCCTGCCCTTTAAATACGCGCAGAGGATG
>BOPP01000234.1:1079527-1097024 GCA_017312745.1 Gryllus bimaculatus | reverse complement strand
AGCTGCGCCTCAAACCACCTCAAAGCCGGCGCGATACAAATGACATAAACAACACAGTTCTTTCATTGTGCTAAGAGTCAGACCAAAAGATGAATCTGGCTCCAGGGGTTCACACTTGGAACATACACAAACGCGTGTTTTTTGCTGGCCGAGCCTTCGTCCGGAGTCAAGTTGTCATCCATCATGCAACAGCACACAACGATGGACTAATTTCGCTCACACGTGGTGATACTTTAATCGACGATCATTATAACAAAAACGCCCGGCTAAATTATTGCCGCCACAAACGTGACTTGGCGACTTACTAATTCTTTGCTCTCAGGAGAAAGAACACTCAACGTTCTTTCATCATGCATTGCTCTCTACATAGCGATCAGACTTGATCAGCAACAACAATACAATCCCAGTCGTCACGAATACGTAAACAGGATGTAAGACCACTTCTATCACCCGGCGAACGGAAAATGACAAAACGACTGCAAATGCTGACCTCCAAGGCTTTGAAAGACCAGAGTTTTGATTCTGAAAACACTGACCCATGACTGCGCATACCAAGTGACTTGATGACCTTGACAAATATAAAATTCCCCACTGTTGACATTTCAACCACCCTGTTTGAGACCGAAGAACTAGGCGCATTGCGATCGACGCTCGAACAATGGATGAGCAGCACACCACCGCACCCCTAGGCGAATGTGGAAACATTCCGTATGCTGTAGACACGAAGCGAATTCGAGAGCTCGTGACGTAATTGACAAAATTTACGTCAAAGGAGACAAAAAACAGCTTGGTACGTTTATAGTTCAATGTTCTGGAGAAAGGAACACTTTCAACGTTCTATCCATCAAGCATTGGCTCTCGACATAGCGATCAGAACAACGATGAACAACTGTTTAACAACGATTACAACCATTCGTTCACGAATGACGTAAACAGGAAGGTTATGACCACACTTCCTGTTCGCAGTAGTATAAAACAACGCATTTCAAGAAGATAAGCAAGTCATAGTCGAAAGAGGCCATTATGGATCACATTCATCAAAAACAGCAACAAGGAAAAACCTTGTGTCGCGTCGAGTAGCTGTTAACTGATTGTCTCCAAACGCTAAAAGAGAACAACTCCGAGACATCAACGACGCCATCAAATCAATACTATCTACAAAATTACGGGCCATCCCTGCGATCCTCGCACACGCCATATTGTGCGCACGAGCTTACAGAGTTTGGCCACACGTACGGCTGTCACGTGACCCGCGACCATATAACCCTAGATCCCTTCCCGCGCCTCTCTGTTACCCTGTGTGTGCGGAGCTCATCGTCACGAACCTCTGGGGAATCGCCCCGTATCCTGCACGTTGCTTAGAGTCTGCGAGATCACGAGTCGCGTAATTGGAACTTCATAAGGTTAAATGGCGCCTGCCAACGTGTAAAATTGGCAGTCAGGCCCTCAGCCCATTTCATGCCACATTGTTAAACCTCATACTAACTAAACTAGGTTAGAGAAAGTGAGCGAGTCATCAATGAACTTCCAAAGACCTCTGTTCCCCTCGTCCTCAGACCTCGTCTTCCCGCAGGTTGTAAAGCAGTCCCAATCCCCCTCTGCGATTCTTCTCCTCCACCCCGCTCATCTTTAGATTAATCACAAACCCAACGCCACGTCCATACCTCTGAACTGCTACTAACTTACATTAAGCTTCATAACCCTGTCATCACAACAAAACAGCCGTGCCAATCATTGCAGACACTGACTAATACAGTAGTCTATGCGCAGAAACACAAAACAATTACGAAAACGCGCGCTTTGTTGTATATCAGTAGTATAACTCAGTCCGCGCGTCTGTACAGCCAAAACAGTGAGCGTACTGCGCAAGCGAAGTGTTTTACTACTCATTAGAAAGGTGCAATACCAGAACGATATACTTTTACCACAAGTCAAGATTATTATAGACTTCTGAGAACGGCCACCCTTCAAGAATTAAAAAAACCTACTACCCTGGCATCGCAAGAACCATCTACTAAGAATATGCTCCAATCACTTCCATCACCTCAAAATCAAGATGTTACCCTCAAAGTGAGTCAACCAGAACAAAGATACAGTACATGTATACAAAGCCGCGGTAGCTAGCATTTCCCTACAATGTGTAGCAACAAAAATAAAAACAATTCCCAGCTCCAACCACGCCGCTACGTAATACATACAAACATCTAACTCACCGCTCAGGTCACCAGACGCAATAGAAGCTAAATGTTACTTCGCAACACTGACTTCACTAAATAATACTGCGCAGGGAATCCAGTACTCAGCCCTTAGAAGAAAATATTAACCCTTTTACAGGCGCACAAGAGCACGACCGTATTATCAAATCTTCATCCACACTTGACATTACACATCGCTTCAAGACTTTTAAGCAACAACTACTAGCACATTACAAAACATTAATGGCCCTCAAATAAAAGCCAATTCTTTTGATAAAACACCCACAACGACACGGGACATTCTGCGCACCTCAAAGTATATCAATAGCAATCAATACCATTCAACACTCCCACCATGATGATAGTCAATCGCCCCAGCGCAGACAACGAAAACTCACATCCGACAATATTCACGGGAAAAATCAATTTCCCTGGAAAATGATTGCACAACGCGAAACTTATTACTTTGCATAATTAAAAATAAACGGGACCCGAACCCTCAAACACTACTCCGCAAAACACCCCCGAGAACTCCGCCGTTAGTGTCCAAACGCCCACAAAAGCAAAAAATCTGTCGCGTCAATTCACCATTATATATATTCCATCAATAGAAATGAGTATTTTCATCTTCATCCACACAAAAAGAAAGAGAATATCGCCATTGATTAACAAATCATTGAAAACAACGAACACAACCACAAAAACAAAAGCAGCTTGTCCCGTCGCCCCAACACTCAAGACGTTAACATCACTCTACGAGAAACCACCGACAAAACAATAGCCTCAATTAAGCCTATCGAGCAGAATACATACAACATATGACTCTGATGCGTTACCATTGCTGCGCAAAATCAATAAAAAAGATTGTGGCGAATTTTTTTCACAAATAGCCATACACATGAAACAAGTCATTTACACTCTACAAAATGGAAATCGATAAAATTACAATACAAAATGTCATTGAAAATACGAGTTAAAAAATGTAGTGGAGTGAAAAAATATAAGGTATCGTACAAAACAAAGCCAAACAAAACCATCACAGTCGTCTGCTATTAAGGGAAACCATTGACGCATACGACCTAAGAAAACGCAGCAGACAATTTTCACCAAGAACAGTTATGTACGATTTAGGCTCCAGAGATAGGGCCTTCGTTACTAACTGCAGCAGAGCGGTGCGATATGGACACATCATTCTAAAACGATAGACTCTCCAAAATCCCCATGTGACCCATTTGTAACTTTATAAATAAGACCAGCTTGCACGCGTTATTCCGCACAGTAATGCCTTGATTACTCTGCTTGCACCGCGCCATCTCATCACGCCTCTGCAAATTACCTGCTACCCGAGTCAGTTTGAACACCACAAATCTACAGCAAAAATAAACTAGGAGCCATTTACACTACCAAATAAAATCGAGAAACTATTAGAATTCAAAATTGTCATTGATATACTATCGATAGTCTTATAAAACCAATGTAGTCAAGCAAAAATATAAAGGATGTACCCAAAACGCCAACAAAGCAGCAAGGTCGTTTGCATGAAGGCGCTTGACGTAATGAAACCAGCTTACAATCCCACCAAGACATATGACATTATACAGGTAAGAGAGAGTAATGCAGCAATGTAGCCGATAGGATACATCATTCTAAAACTATAGACTCTAATGCACGTCACCATTTCAATAAATAAAGACAGCTTGCACGTGTAAATTCGCCAGTATGCCTTGTGACTCCCTTGAGCAACAGTGATCTCTTCACTGCCTCTGCATACCTGCTTACCCTGGTCAGTGTTGGACACCAGAAATCAAGCAAAAATGAAACAAGTCATTTACACTCTACAAAATGAAATCGATAAATTAGAATTCAAAGATGACATTGAAAAATATCAAGTTAAAAAATGTAGTCAGCAAAATAAATGGAATGTACAAAAACCCCAACAAACCATCGAGTCGTGCTAGGAAGACCTTGACGTAAGGAACAGCTACCAATCCACCAAGGACATTGACATATACAGAAGAGATGTATAATGCAATGTTGCCGATATGGACACATCATTCTTAAAACTATAAGCCTCTAATCATGTGAGCCATTTTCTATTAAATATATATACATGCTTGCACGCGTTAATTCGCCAGGTAATGCCTATGGACACCTAATGCGTGACGCAGGATGCCTTAACTGCCTCCCGCATTACCTGCTACCCTGGTACACAGATGTTGGACACCAGAAATCTAGCAAAATGAAACAAGCCAGTTACAATCTACAAATAAATCGTATAAATTAGGAATATCAAAATGTCATGAAAAATACCGGCTATAAAATTAGTCAGCAAAAAATATAGTATGTACAAAAAAAACGCCAACAAAAGCATCAAGTCGTTTGCCGATGAAGACCTGGACGTATATAAGGAACCTACAATACCAACCCGACCCGAGACATATACATCTATAGCTAAGGAAAGATATTGTAGAATATGCAATGTGCCGCTATGCACACACCCCATTCTAAAAACACCGTGATATAGCTTCTAATCACGTGACCATTTCATATAAATAAAGACAGCTTGCACGTCGTTTCATTCCCAGTATTGCCTTGTGACACCTATGGCGCGGAGCTCTTTACGCCTCTGCATTACCTGCTACCCTGGGTCACAGTGTTGCGACCACCAAAATCTACGCAATATAATATATAACAAGCCATTTACAATACTACAAAATAAAATCCAGATCAAATTAGAAATACCTATAAAAATTCATTGAAAAAATACCGAGTTTATTCATATGTAGTCTGAGCCAAAAATATAGGCATTGCCTACAAAAAACGCCAACAAAGCACAAGGTTGCGTATTGCTATGAAGACCGACGTGAAAGAACAGCTACCAATCCACCAAGGGACACATGAATTATACAGAAGAGAGTATAATGCGAAATGTGCCGATAAATACAACATCAATCAAAAAACACTTACCTAGCTAAATAAATCAGCTGTCGACTCATCCCTCATATAAAAAAGACAGGGCTTGTCCACGCGCATTCATTCGCCAGGATGCCTTGCTGAGATCTCCTGTTGCAGCGCTGCGATCTTCTTACGCTGCCGCTGATACATTGCCGCTTAGCTTACCCTGAGGGTCGACATGTTGGACATCAGAAAATCTGAGCAAAAATAACAAGTTCATTTACACTCTACAAAATGAAATCGAAAATACCGACGTTAAAAAATGTAGATCAGCAAAAATATAAGATCTACAAAAACCCCAAAAACCATCGAGGCTACGTTTGCTCGAGAAGACCTTGACTAAGGAAACAGCTACAATCCACCAAAGACAATGATCATTATACATGAAAGAGGATGTATACGATGCCAATGTGCCGATATGGACACATCATCTAAAACAATATAGCTCTACATCCAACTTTATCTTTCCATTAAATAAAGACAAGCTGCAGCTAATTCAGCCAGATATGCTCTGAATGTGACACCTACCCTGGCGCGGAGCTCTTCACTGCCTCTGCATTACCTGCTACCCTGCGGTTCACAGTGTTTGACACCAGAAATCTAGCCAAAATAAACAACGCCATTTACAATCTACAAAAATCAGATAATCAGAATCAGGATAATAGAATTATCCAAAATGATGCCACACTGTCTACACCGTTGAAAAATATCACAGAGCGTGTATTAAAAAAAGAGAATGAATAGTCAAAAATAAGAAACCCCCAAGAAATGTACAAAAACGCCAACAACGCATCGATCAGTGTTGCTAGGTAAACCTGACGTAAGAACAGCACAATCCACCACGGACGACATACTGAATTATACAGGAAAGAGGATGTATAAGGCAATGTGCCATAATGGGACACCCTATCATCTAAAACTATAGCCTCTATGATACGTGACCATTTCATATAAATACAAGGAAGCTTGCAACTGGTTAATTCGGGTATGCCTTGTTACTCCTTGAGCTGATCTCTTCACTGCCTCCTATTACCTGCTACCGTACCGTCTGGTGTTGGACACCAAGAAATCTACGCAAAATGAAACAAGCATTACACATCTACAGAAATGATAATCGATAAATTAGAATTCAAAAATCGCTTGAAAAAATATCTATGGAGTTATAAAAGTTATAAGTCCAAGCGCAAAAGTTTAATATAAGCGGATGTACAAAACACGATGCACAACAAACAATCCAAGTCAGTTTGCTATCGAAAGACCTTGAACCGATCAGAGAACAGCTCACAATCCGACACAAGGACATATAGACATATACACGGAAGAGGATGCTTATAATGCGCAATGTGCCGATATTGGAACATTCATGACTCTAAAACTACATATAGCCCTAAATCACCAAGTGAACCCATATTACTATTATCCAAATAAGCAGCTTGCACGTGTTAATCGCCCAGATATGCCTTGTGTTACTCCTTGAGCACGGATCTCCTTCACTGCCTCTCGACATTACCTGCTACCCATGAGTCAGTGTTGGACACCAGACAATCCTAGAAAATGAATAACATGAACACTTTACACTACAAAAATTAAAATCGTAATTAGAATTCAAAATGTCTTGAAAGAATATCAGTTAGAAAATGTAGTCAGCAAAATAAAGAAGATGTACCATAAAAGCGCACAATCATCGCCATCGAGGTCACTTGCTATGCGAGACCTTTGACGTAAGGACACAGCTACAATCCACCAAGGACATATGACATTATAGCAGGAAAGGTGATAATAGCATGCATGTAGCCATATGAGACACATCATTTCTAAAACTAAGCTCTAATCTACGTGACCATTCTTATAAAGTAGCGACAGCATCTTGCACGTAGCTCAATCCGCACCGAGCTATGCACAATCGTGTACACCTTGAGCCCTGCGGATTCTCTCCACTGGCCTTCGTGCAATTAAACCATGCATACCTTGGGTGCACTGCTGTGGACACTCAGAAATACGAAGCAAATGAAACCAAGTCTTTTAAGAACCTCACCGGAACAAAATGAAATCGATAAGATCTAGAAATTTTCTCGAATGTAAGAGCCTGTCGTTGCTAAAGAATACCGTTAAAAATGTAGTCAGAAAAAAATAAGGATGTACAAACAAAAAAACTGTCCTAACACAACCGAGTCGAGGTCATCATAGCTAGGAAGACCTTGAACGTAAGGAGACAACGCTACAAATCACAAACCAAAGGACATATGCAACACTTTATAGGCAGGGAAGGAGATTGTTACGTAATGATATGCAATAGTGCCGATATGGATACATCATGTCTAAAACTATAGGCTCTAATCACTGGAACCATTTTGCATTATCAAAAATAGAGACTATGTCCTTGCACCAAGGTTTTTAATTCGCCAGAATGCCCTGAAGTACAAGCCTGATGAGACGCAGACCTCCTACTTCACTGCCTACTCGCATTTAATCACTCGCCCTACCATGTGGTCACAGTCATTTGCTAGCACTCCATGCAATCTAGACAATATAGCCGAAACCAAAGCCATGTAACACAAACTCTGAACAAACATAAAATACGAACCCTTAGTTAATACACAACAATGATCATTGAACAGATGACCAAATATCACCACTCTATGTCTATGAATCAAGATAGTCAGCAACAGAAAAATGGGAGATCACTAAAAAAAAACGCCAACGAAAGCATCATAGGTTACTGTATCCTATCATATGACAGACCTCTGACGTAAGCTGTAATACGCATTACAAGTTCCGAGCGCGAAGAGACATTATATGACATATAATACAACGAGCCGCAAAAGTATGACGATAAAAAGTGCAGCTATATGTGCGATTATAGCAATTAGACTCACATATTCAAAAAGTATAGCTCTAGAAGTCACAAAAGTGACACGCGACCTTTCCAATTAATAAATAAAGACAGCTTGCCACGTATTCTTAACATTCGCCATGTATCGACCTTCTAAACTACCCAACATGTCCGAGAAGCATATGATCTCTCACGTGCCTCAGAGCAATATCGCTGAGCCGCTTGTCGCGCTGTCAGTGTGACACCAGAAATCAGAGTGCCAAGATGAAACCTATAAGGTTCATTTACACTCTACAAAATGAACATCGATAAATTAGTAATTTCACTATAGATTATGATGTCCATTGAAAAATATCAAGTTCACAAAAACAAGTGTAGCTCAAAGAGACAAAAGAGAAAACATAATAAGCTCACGCTACGAAAAACCACCAACAAGAAACCACTCAGTTACAACGTAGCCGCCCTAGCAGGAAGTATCGCTCGACGTATAAGGAATCAACAAGCATACAATTTCCAACCAAGGACAATCATGACATTTATCTACACAGAAGAGTGATAGTACAATGCAATTGCCGAATATAATGGATACCCGACGCATTCTAAAACTTAACCATTAGCTCTAATCCGACGTGACCATTTCATATAAATAAAAGACAGCTGCACCGTTAATTCCCAGTTATGCACGTGTGACAACCTATGGGCGCGGCCAATCCGCCATCTTTACACGTGCCCTGCATTACCTGCTTACGTCCCCATCGGGAGTCAGCAGTTTGACACGCAGAAAATAGAAATCTAGCAACCAATTGAATACACACAGTTTACAAATCTACAGAGTAAGAAAATCGATAAATTAGTTGCAACTTAACAAAATGTCATTGACCCCAGCCTATCGTCTTATATAGAATGTATCACTCGATGGCAAAAAGCTAGTACAGCAGGATGACATAAAAAACGCCTAGCACGTCACCCCTGACTCGAAGCGTTTGCCTGAGCGCGATAGACCCTGTTCATCTGACGTACCATGGTGTAAACAGCCTACAATCCACCAAGGACATTGTGCCGGAGCTCCTTATACATTTATACATCAGTGCGCAACAGAAGCGGAGCCTTACTAGATGCTCAGACCCTCTGGCCTAATAATGCCCAGCACAGTGACCATTGCTAAAAACTATAGCTCTAACTCACGTCACCTATTCAGATAAATAAATATAAGCAATGCCACCGATGCGCGTTCTTCGCCAGTATCCTTGTGAGCACCTATGGGCGCGAGCGCTTACTGCCTCTGCAATTAGACGCTAAGACTACCTGAGTCATCTAGTAGTTGGTTGAACACACGAGACCAATGTCTCTCTAGCAAAATAAACAAGCCATTAATACCATCGTACAAAAATAACCATCGATAAAATAGAATCTACAGGAACCCTCAGATCTCGCATATAACAAATTATCCGAGAGCATTATATAAACACTGATAGTTCCAACAAAAATAATAAATCAGTGATGGTATAGCAAGATAGACGGCCAACAAAAGCATCAAGGCCGTTTGCTATGAAGACCGTGACGTTAAGAACAGCTACAATCACCAAGGACCACATGAACATATACTATAGATACAATGAAACTTCCAAACCTCTTGTCCTATTAACTGCGCATACTCAGAACGTGCTCCGCCGACTTATGGAACCCAGTCCCATTAGCTAAAAAACAGTACGTAGGTCCATAAATTCACCACATCTTCCTATACTACCACGAGAGACAGCTATGCCCTGCGTCCATTTCGCCCTAAGCGCCTCCCTCCTGCACAATCCCTCGTGTGAAGACGTTGAATCTCTTCACCTACCTCGCAAATTACTTGCGACCCACCCTGTCGGTCACTAAGCTCTCTGACATCTCCAGTAAAAAATCCTTTAGAGCCTATAAAAATCTGAAAACAATTACAGGACCCCATCCTCAACAAACATAAACCGATACCAAATAACGCATGCATATCTATAACAAAATAGATACTATCAAGCAATAACAGTAATCATAAGATGTAGCACACACAAATCACAAGACCACAACAACCATCCCAGCGCTCTTGTTTGCTAGGAGATGAAACCCTCAGACGTTATAGGAACAGCTACAATCCACCAGTAAGAACAACCATCCCTTATTGACATAGTACAGAAGAGCGGGAGCTGATAATGCCAGTATGCAATGGTGTCCTTAATCTATAGTCCTTCTAATATATCTAAAAACGGTAGCGAACTCTAATCACGGGACCATCATCAGTAAAAATAAAGACAGCATAAGCAACTCTCGATATCAATTCACAACGCAGTTAAGCTCTTTTATGTGACATCTTGAAACGGCAACTTCAAGAATTAAATAAAAAACCTCTACCCCGCATCGCAAGAACCAATCTATAGAATTAGTGCTCGCGCGGAAGCTCTTCACTTGCGACTCATCTCTCATAACACTGCTAACCTTCAGATCAACGGTAGTAGCTCTCGCGACACCAGTACAAAAATCCAGCAAAATGAACACTGAAATACACAAGCCATTTATACTCGAAATACCACAAACCATGAAACATCGATAATATACTCGAAACTTCAAATTAATCCCCTAACAGGTTGTCGTTGAAAAATATCAAGTTAAAAAATGTAGTCAGAAAAAATATAAGATGCTACAATAATATAGACAGCCACACAATAAACAACCACATATGTCACGCAGGCGTGCTAGGGAAGACCTCTATAGCCACCACAGGCGAGACAGCACAACAATCAACCAATAAAGACACTAATGAACAAATTATACAACTAGCGTAAAGAAGGACGTTCCACCACAGTCACTAGCGATCCAGGACGACGGAACACATTCATTCTAAAACTATAGCTCTAATCACGTGACCTCAAATTCAGAGTTACATACTACTAAACGACAAGCCTTGGAACAATCATACTCTATAGATCGCAACATCCGCAATGCACCTGTCTATGATCCCCCATTAGAAGACATAATCACTCTCTACTGCCTACGAGCCACCTGCACGATTATTCAAATTCATTCCACATACCTTCGTGACCCGTGAGCGGTCAGACATCGTTCGTTCTATCCAGAAACTCAAAGCAAAATGAACACATTACACTTACACTCTACCAAAATATATCTGAAAAAATCGATATAATTAGACAATTCACAAAAGAACGCCTATAGAATACTTTAGAATATAAACACAGTCTACACAAAAGCAGATCGAGACATATATCATGAGTAAGGATGCTACACAAATACGCGCATACACACCAATCGATACGCATCGTCCAACTATCTGCTCTCGGAAGACTCTTGACTGTAAAGGAAGATCACCAATACCGCAGATCCGACAACCACAAGGACTATACACGATATACAAGAAGGAATAGAGCAATCCGACTAAGACATATGACAAGTGGGCACGAAGCAAAATGTTCCCGAGCAAACTTCACCTATCCAAGAAACACTTTAATTCACCTCGTCAGACTATGACAAATGAATGACACCTCCCATAAAACAGACCATCCAAGCCGCCCAAACACGTTCAATTACTTACTCGCCCATTGTAGTCCTCCATGTATCCTCTCACACCAAAGACCAGTAGAACTACATTCCTGTCGATTACCTGCCCCAGCAGAGAGTATCATCTTAATATCACAAATCATCCACAGAAACTATCACACAAATAGAAAACAAAGTCATTACACTCCACAAATGCGAAATATCGATATTACAAATTAAGAGAGTATAACACAAAAATACGACTACCGAGAGATGACACAAAAATAGACCTGTCTCACCAAAATCAGTCAGCAAACATCCAAATCATCTAAAAGACATGTATCAAAATCAAACTCAACCTAAACTCGAGACGGCAACTAGCAAACGAAAGTAGCCCCTTCTGAGACTTAAAGTCGAACCTGCGTACACAGCGCAATCATACAAAAACACTATGATCATGTTATACTAAGCGATAAGGGAGTACGCATGAATATAATCATAAAGATGTGCTCTATGCAAACATCTATCATCATCACAAATACGTACTAGACACTATAGAAAATCAACACTATGAGCCTCATTATCACTTCTACTACAAGAGAGCTCAAAGACCCTAGTCTAAACGTGCACTAATACAGACTCTCAAGTTATGACCTAATGTTTAACACCACATTCCGCGCAGAGTCTCTTTAAATATCTATCCGACTCGAGCGATTATAACCTGTAACTACCGTACGATACAGCATATGCGAAACAACAGTCAAAGGTCCAAGCAACCATGAATATATGATACATCCTTACACTGCACACAAATGAAACCCTAAAGCCCATTAGAATCACCAAACTCATGAAAAATATACCAGTATTAAAAATGAGTCCAGCAATACAATAAGATAAGGAGTACAAAAACTCCCAACATAGCACGCACCATCAGTGATGCCGAGTGGTCGTTATTTATAATCGCTAAGCGAGAACGATACCTACTCGACATATGAGAACTACCAATCGCATCGAGAACCATTTCTCCAAACTCTAAAAACAGCTTAGCACACGCAGACCTATATATTTACCAGATGGCCAAGTAGTAGTACTCGTTCTAAGAGTGCCACGTTCTCGTCCGAGCTCTCTGCATATTACCTATCCAATCTCCGTGAAACAAACAACACCGTGATGTCAAACACACAAAATAATAGTACGACACATATAGCACAGCGAGACCGCTATTATTCGCCAGTTACCCACACCAATAAAATCGATGTATGAATACACACATTATGCAACGAATGTCATTCGAAAAATATCGACGTTAAAAATGTAGTCAGCAAAAATATAAGGAGTACAAAAACGCCAACAAAGCAATAAGCGTTTGCTATGAAGCCTACGTAAGAACGAGCTACAATCCACCAAACATATGGACATTAACCGAAGATGATGATAATGCAGCAATGCCCATATGGATACATCTTCCTAAAAACTATAGGCCTCAATCACGTGACCCATTTCATATAAATAAAGACAGCTTGCACGTTGTTACATTCGCCAGTATGCTTGGTGACTTTCGAGGCCTGCAGTGATCTCTTCACTGCCTCTGCCATTACCTCTACCTGGGTCCAGTGCTTGCGACACCAGAAATGACGCAAAGAAACTCATTTACACTCTACAAATTTGAAATCATAAATTAGAATCCAAAATGAGCAGTGAACTCAACGTAAAAAATGTAGTCAGGCAAAAATCTAAGGAGTACAAAAACCCCAAACAAAAACCATCGAGCTCGTTGCTAGGAAGACCTTGACTAAAACAGCTACTCCACAAGACATATGACATTATACAGGGAGAGGACGTATAATGCAATTCCATATGACACATCATTCTAAAACTACCCTCTAATCATGTGTACCCTTCATATTAAATAAAAACAGCTTCACGCGTTAAATCGCCAGTATCCTTGTGAACACCTTAGGCGCGGAGCTCTTTACTGCCTCTGCATTACCTTGCTTACCTGTCACCCAGTCTGGACACCAAAATCTAGCAATAAACAAAGCCATTCAATCTACAAATTAAATCGATAAATTAGAATAACAAAATGTCATTGAAAATACCGAGTTATAAAATGTATCAGCAAAAATAAGGATGTACAAAAACGCCAACAAAAGCATCAAGGGTCGTTGCCATGAAGACTTTGACTAAGGAACAGCTACAATCCACAAGGACAATTGAAACATCTACGAAGAGGATGTATAATGCAATGTGCCGGATTGATCGGACACATCATTCTAAACTCTATAGCTCTAATCACTGACCATTCATATAAATAAAGGGACAATCTTGCACCCGTTCATCCCAGTATGCCTTGACACCTATGGCGCGAGCCTTTACGCCTCTGCATTCCTCACCCTGGGTCACATGTATGGACACAGAATCTTAGCAAAATAAACAAGCCATTCAATCTACAAAATAAATCTCGATAAATTAAATACAAAATGTCATGAAAATACGAGTTATAAAATCTAGTCAGCAAAAATATAGGGATGTACAAAAACCCAAACAAAAGCATCAAGGTCCGTTTCTATGCAAGACCTGACGTAAGAACAGCACAATCCACAAGGACACTGACATTCAGGAAAGAGGATCTATAATGGCCAATGGCCGATATGACACATCATTTCTCAACCTATAGCAATCACGTGACCATTTCATATAAATAAGACAGGCTGCGACGCGTTTCATTCGCCAGCTAGTCTGTAAGCCGGTGAGCGCGGATCCTTCCCGCTGCACTCTGCCATTACTTGCTACCCTGGGTCACAGTGTTGGACATCAGAATCTAGCAAATGAAACAAGTCATTTACACTCTACAAAATGAAATCGATATAATACCGACAGTTTAAAAGTAGCAGCAAAAATATAGGAGCTATCAAAACCCCAACAAAACATCGAGGTCCGTTTTGCTAGGAAGACCTTGACGTAAGAACAGCTACCAATCCACAAGACATAACATTATACAGGAAGAGAGTATAATGCAATGTGCCGATCATGGACACCATCTAAAAACTATAGCTCTAATCATCTGACCATTCACCTAAAAATAACCAGCTCGCACGCGTTAATTCGCCTGTATGCTCGCCTGTACACCTATGGCCGGAGCTCTTCACGGCCCTCTGCATTACCTGCTTACCCTGCGTTCACATGTTGGACACCAAAATCTACACCAGAAATCAAGCAAAATGAAACAAGTCATTTACACTCTACAAAATGAAATCGATAAATTAGAATACAAAATGTCGTTGAAAAATATCAAGTTAAAAAATGTAGTCAGCAAAAATATAAGGATGTACAAAAATCCCAACAAACCATCGAGGTCGTTTGCTATGAAGACCTTGACGTAAGGAACAGCTACAATCCACCAAGAACATATGACATTATACAGGAAGAGGATGTATAATGCAATGTGCCGATATGGACACATCATTCTAAAACTATAGCTCTAATCACGTGACCATTTCTTATAAATAGAGACAGCTTGCACGTGTTAATTCGCCAGTATGCCTTGTGACTCCCTTGAGCAGTGATCTCTTCACTGCCTCTGCATTACCTGCTACCCTGGGTCAGTGTTGGACACCAGAAATCAAGCAAAATGAAACAAGTCATTTACACTCTACAAAATGAAATCGATAAATTAGAATTCAAAATGTCGTTGAAAAATATCAAGTTAAAAAATGTAGTCAGCAAAAATATAAGGATGTACAAAAACGCCAACAAAGCATCGAGGTCATTTGCTATGAAGACCTTGACGTAAGGAACAGCAACAATCCACCAAGGACATATGACATTATACAGGAAGAGGATGTATAATGCAATGTGCCGATATGGACACATTAGCTCTAATCACGTGACTCTTTCATATACAAAAAGACAGATTGCACACCAGACACAGGAAGAGGATGTATAATGCAGCAATGTGCCGATATGGACACATTCTAAAACTATAGCTCTAATCACGTGACCATTTCATATAAATAATGACAGCTTGCACGCGTTAATTCGCCAGTATGCCTTGTGACTCCTGTGAGCGCGGATCTCTTCGCTGCCTCTGCATCACCTGCTAGCCTGGGTCATGGTGTTGGACACCAGAAATCTAGCAAAATGAAACAAGTCATTTACACTCTACAAAATGAAATCGATAGCATCGATATAGCATTACGTCACACGCAACTCGATGTTATTCGCCTTCTCTTATTGGCGCATGCGGACATTCACGCTACCATCATCATGTGAAAGACGCCAGTCCAGCTCGCGGCTGACGAGGTTGTGCGAGCTGTTTCTCATCGCTGCTGGCGCCAACATCAATAATAAGGACGACGACGGCAACACGCCTCGCCATATAGCTGTATCCTGTTGTGTCCTTTCCAATACCTCATTCCATGACGGAGAGATCTGGGACACTGCGATGTCATTGTTGGTGACATCTCCGGAGGACTCGTTTTAGCAGTGATTTAGAACCCTCTGGAGAGTTCTGGAACTTTCCCTTTCTTAAGACATATTCACTTAACATTGCTGAGAGAACCGGGACTGCTCTGACGCCATTAACATGTCATTTACGTGGTGTATAGTTAAAAATAGCGGAGCCCCAGTTCTCTCAGAAACTACCATTTCTTCTTCTTGGTCTGTGGAAGCAAAGGTTGCTGGAGATGTCTCGACAGTTGGCGAGACATCGGAGATGGAGATCACGTTGGGTTAGGCGGCGAGGGAGATTCTACTGGAAGCGAAGTCTCTTTTAAGTTGAGACGTTTCAGATAAGGAAGAAGACGTAGATTTGAAAAGAAGCGCCTCCATATAGCTCGTTGGGAGATGTTACCTTCTATTGTGAAGTGTAAACGTATGGTTTTCAAGCCTATTGAGGATTTTTGGCAAATTGGTCCTGGTTTTCCAGAAGCAGCAGCTATGCCTTGGAGTACTACTGTTGAATTGTTGTGTGGCATGTTTGACTTGAATGATTTCATTGATTCGTTCAGAGCTTCATATAGGAATGTAATGTTCAATAAAATTGATTTATTTTTTCGTGATTTTAAATTTGAAGATTGGGGTGCTTTTATTAAAAAAGCTCCTGGAAGTGCTCGTGTTACGTCATGTTCACCTTGTGATAAGAAACCACCACTATGTGCTAATTGTGAGAAAGGTATTAGTTCAATGTTGGATTTCAAAAATTGGAATGAAGTTGGAAAAAAATATTACTTTTCATACATGGGATGTCAATTATGTTTCAAATACTGATTATCAAGGTTCAACAGCACGTTTTGTTTGTGGATTTCGTAATGATTGTGATGGTTTGAAAAAGTTGATTCACTTGCAACTGTATGGTGATATGAAAATGTATTCACTTACTCCAAAGAAAAGTGTTAAGTGTACTTTGTATTTTAAAGCCAAAAAGCCTATGTTAACTAAGGAGTTCAAATCAACCCAACCTTGCAGTAAAGTTTTCTCAGCAATGGAAATTCCTCAAACATCATATGAGAAGAGTTAATTAGTGCACCAGTAATTTGTGAAAATCGGCCCTCTTCAGAAGTTGATCCGCCAAAACCTGGTTTTCAGGGTTTTTGGAATTTGTATTCTATGATTTGTTCATGTAGAGCGTATATTTACTTTACTTTAAGTGGTAAATGTCCTCAATGAATATATGTATTTTCAGTTGGAGTGATGTACAAGATGTGATTGGTCCCAGACACCTGTGGCCTCGATATGTAATAAATGGATTTTGGCGTTGTCCATTGAATTATCATCGGCGTCTTGTGATTGCTGCCTTTGCCTATGGCAATGGGCAAATCCGTCTCCTCATATCCTTCCTGGCTGCATTTAGAAGAAATGAAGCAACTCCGGAACGTTTAGCTGCTATAGAGAACTTATTTTTATATTGGGATGATGAAGTGTTCGGTAGACTTAGAAGGAGTAGGAGGACTTATTTTGATATTGCTACAAATAGTTTATTAGATCTTAA
>BOPP01000234.1:1051082-1066955 GCA_017312745.1 Gryllus bimaculatus | reverse complement strand
TCTTCTTCTTCTTCTTCTTCTTCTTCGACGGTTTCTACCCCTTAGAGTTTGCCGTTTTCGATTTCCACAATTCTCGGTCCTCCCTTTGACCCTCTCCCAATCCTTTCTCCTCCATTACTTCATGTATATATGTCTTGCAGGTTAAACCAGGTCTACCTCTTCTACGAATATGCCTCGGACCAGTCAAGTCTACCGTTCCGTTTTTATATATTAATTAAGAATTACCTGCATTTGCCATTTGGACCTGTGCAAGCGAGTTTCTCACGCTTAAATGTGCCATAGCGAACATTTCAAACTTAACATGCGTAAATAATATTAAAATACACTACATTATTAGATTAAAAACATTTAAATTATTATTAGATTAAAATAATGTAATTAAATAACATTATAATTACAATATTATATTATAAAATTAAATATTTTTGACGATTAGGTCAATTTCCTTTTCCTGTAAGTTGGGACACAAGTTGCCGGCGTATAGCAATCTTGGATTAACATGAAAATCTGTCTTGTGAGAGTCACAACCTTGGAAAATAATAATAGAGGAAAGTACTCATACCCTCCCCCTATTTTCTTTTTGAATATTTTAAAATTCAATTTTCTGTAAAATTATTTCAAAATATTTGCAATGTTTACCTTGCTTAGTTATACAAATGTTGTATTCTACTTAAAGTTATTGGCCGAGTAGTTTAAGAATAAAATATTTTTTTCGTAAACACGTTTCATAGATTTGTAAAAAAAGGTTTCCTAATGTGAGCACTTCGGAAACATTTTAAGAAATGGGTAAAAATGAATGAGAAACTGCAAACAGTTCAATCGAACTCAGTATAATTTTACAAAAACACAAACAAAACAAAAAGTTTAACGTCTTATATATAAGAAATTGTCTCACATGTCTTCGCATATAGCCTATGTATTCAAGTGCGACGTAATGTATATATGTAAGCATCTTTTTTTGGCCCCGCACATTCTACATAAACTCAGACGAAGACTTTAGGCACATCACCTATAGTTCTCCTAACCTTCTGAAAATTTTACACCGAAAAACGGGCACTTTGCATAATTTTTACTTCGAAGGCAAGATATCCCTGGTAGAACGTCTAATTAGTAAGATTCAGAGTACATGTCGTTCGCTTCTTCGCCGAAAGAGGAATCTTTCTTTTGGTTAAGGACTGAAGTTAACTTCAGAATTTTCTTAAATATATCTGTTTTCGACTTCTTTGGGATTAAATTCTGAAGTTGTTCCCCGCCCTCTTTCATCTTCCTACCCTCTAGAACTGGTTGGCTTCACAGTAGACTCTTGCTTTTTATTAGACTCCTAAGATACAAGGAGTGCCAAATATCTTAATTATTTTAATTTTACAAGACGAAAAATTGGGGTCCCGTGTTAGGAACCTTTGAGAGGTTAGGGTTTGGCACCAGTGTGTTTATATTACAAATGCCCATAACATTTTTACAAGGTAATATAAATTGCATTGCCCCTCATCAATAAGAGTTTCTTATGTACTTTTCAAAATAATTTAATGGTTAGAAAATTTACTGTTAAAGTAGCGAAATCAGGTAATTGAAAATAGGCACTTGAAAAAACTTTTCTTTTCACTGCAACTGACTGTCCAGCAACAAGTGAAGATGAAGATGCATCCGTTTGACTGAGCTGCGGTCTTCCAAAGAACTACTATATTAGTACGTTTTGAATAGGCAACAGCATTCTACAGAGCTGTAAATCAAGGGGCATTAGGAACCGGACCAGGGTTTGGGTACTTTCCTATACCAATTTTCTAGAAACGTATGTTGTAAGATTTTCATACTCCTGCACTACATTTCTTCGCACATACGAAAAACGCTGGGGAGAGACGAACACATCACAACAAATCCTTCTTGTCGGTGCTTCATGGGCTGAATTTCAGCTGCTAAAAGCTGTTTCTAAAATACTGAGAACTAACCACTTTCAGGAAACAGTTTGCACAAGTCTGAAATCTCTAATTGCGTAAATTAATCACAGCACTACCGAACTCTCATGGAAAGACACTCGTGAACACAAGAACGGGACAATCTCGGATGATAAAATGGAGAAGAATAAAAGAAACAACAACAACAGAATGCGGTAGTAATTATTATTTTTAAAAATTTACTTTCAAGATAATGCTAAATTAAAATATCGTACATGATGTTATAACATTTATTTTTTGTTAGGAATTAGTACAAGGAAACCAAGAATAAATTATTATGCTGGACATTCTGGTAAGAATCGCAAATAATTGCTAAGAAACATCTTGCGGCAGGAATAGTAACTAAGAATAGCGCATCGGACTGCAATCTATGGTGCATTACATTATCCCTAAAACAAGGCATTCTCGCCTCTAACGAAAGTGAGTAGGCGAGGTATGCCACTGTTCGTGGAGGCAAAATGCTCTATGACTGTCGTAGCAACCGCCACGTCATCACTTGCAGAACCTACACGCAAAACTCCAGGTTGTGACGTAAGCAAACGAACCTGAAGAACAGAACCTAAAACGCTTTCCTTGAGGAGAGAGGAGTTATACTGCGATATATGCTATTCCGCCCCTGGAAGGTATCAGCTGTTGACGGTTCCATCCAATCGGAAGCTTAAATGTCGCTACAGTTACGTCACTAAGGTGACGTTCAAGCTCCCGATTGAATGAAACTGTCAACTGATAACTGCCAGGGGTAGAGTTGCAAAAATCGCAGAATATAAGGCCTGACATGCGTTGTGCTCGCTGTCGAGGCCTATACATTAGTTTTAAGTTCGATTAAGTTAGTATTTTTAAAATAAAAGCCCTCCCCAATCTTCAGAAGCCTAATCGGGTGAAGCAATGAATGTACACCCAATAAATAAATGAAAGTCCCGCCTCTCCATAGTAACGGGGGGGATTGAAACATGCACTCTGCCGGGCCGCCTCAAAGCGAGCGTAAGAGAATCATTGAAGGAAAAAAGGAAGTTTTATTTAAAAAAAGCTATTCGTAAACTCTTTGATTATAATTTGCTTCATACACATGGTTGGTGAAGTGACATTTCACTTCTTGTACCTGACAAGCAACCATTGCATTAGAGTAGTGAGTGAAGATTACAAATCAATTTGGATGAACAGAATTGTGTAATTGATGGCGTTTGAACCAAGGAATTGAACATGATTTATATTACCGATTAATCTTTTTGCAGTTTTCGTCACTGTAAGCAATCTATTTCATCGTCATCGTAATAAAACTCACAGATAATGCGAAGATAAAATGGCACACAAGTAAATTTAGGTATTAAGAATCATGCAAATAGAAGGTTCATTGCATAGTATTAAATTGCATAGTTTGTGGGATAGTGATCATGAATTTGTATAGAAATATGAGGAGTCTAGTTTCAAAACGTGTCTTTTCCACCTTTGGTGAAAAATGAGATATTGGATTCAATAGGGGTCCGTTGCAGTTGTGCTACTTTCGACGAGTATAAATTGATTTGCAACAAAACGCGATTTTTGTTTGCTCCCGAGTGCTTCATAGTAATGATTCAATATCAGATCGCGATCTTTCCATAATCGTTTCGCTACAAAGTACAATCTTTGTAATCCAGCAATCAGAGATCACTTATTGTGTCACTATACTTTGGCGCCATATTATATCAAAATGCAAATTTATCATTCTATGGAAATCTAACTGGCCAAAGCATTGACCAAGCTGATGCAGAGAAGGATGAGTATTGTGACAGCCAGCAGTTAGGGGTTGCATATCTTCATATTTGATAAAAAATTATATTTCACTAAAATACAAAAAAAAATCGATTGGATTACAAAAGAAGACACTTTCACATTTTTAGCTCAACTTTCTTCTTGATGAATAGATATTCTTGAATTATCTTCTAATATTGTTTTTACTTTCACTAGCGAAGGGCATTAATCCCAAACATATGGCAGCAGAACGTTTTAAATAAATTATATGACATTTTCTTGTTTTTCTCAAAACAGGTTAGAATGGAAAAGTCTCATTTTGAAACTAGACCCCCCATATTGTCCAGGCGCGGATCACGCAGTGATCTACAGAGAAGGATGTGAATTTTTATAATTGTAGAAGGGAGAATAAAACCTATCATTACCTCTTCTCCCTAGATAAACCGATACATAAGAAGTGTTTTGATTAGAATATGTAATATTCTTTAGTAAATTAGATTTAAAAATGAAAGCCTAAAATTATTTTACTTCAATTAAACAAAGTAGATGGGAATTTCATGATGTAGAAAATGAACGAGGAAGTAATATCGAAACAAAAAAATTAAGCTCTAGATTTGGGAGTACGTATTCACCAGATCATCCACAAGTACCTGTCCTGAAAGAGTCACTGAATTCACCCATACATTGGTTGACCCCCATGAGCAGAAGAGCCAAAGAAACAAAAACGTTGACCTTGCATGGAAGAAACTTCAAGGGAGGCAACGGAATCACGGATGAAGGAGGTCTCGGACGTCGTCGGATTTTGCGATGACAAACGGCGTAATTCCCTTCCAGTCTCCGCTCCAGCCGCTGAGGTTCTTCCTCGCGCCGGCGGCCAACAGCGCCCGCACGACCAAGATGGCGTCTCTGTCAGCGGCTATGTGCAGAGGCGTCACTCCGTCCTTGTCTCTGGCGTCCACGTCGGCCCCTCGTCGGAGGAGCAGGCCCGCGCAGAAGCCGCTCGCATCGAAGAAAGCCGCGGCGTGTAACGCGGAGATCCCGTCCACACCAATGCCGTTCACATCCGCTCCCCTTTCCAGCAGCAGTTCCGCCACGTCTGAATTACAACTACCTCCGTGATTTGAGGGTAAAATGACTGTTGTCAAAGGGACGCTGTGGAAGGCTAATATCAAAGGAGTGTATCCGTAGGTGTTAGTGTAGTTTACATCGGTTCCGTTGTCCAAAAGGTGGCGGACGTGGTCTTTGTCGCCGTTGAACGACGCCTTACACAAATATTCCCCCATGAGGGAAGGGTCCTCGCGCGATTTCTCCATCCTCGCCTTCGCCGCTTTGATGCGGAGCTCCACTCGTTGCTTCTCGCGCTCCGACTCCTCCGTTGCCAGCTCCTCCGTCACGCGGTTGCGGTCAGCGGGCGATGGAGGAGAAGTGGAGGTGGGGATGGAGGAATTGAAAACGGAGAAGGGAACACCACGGGGTTCGGAAGAAGCCTCTGCCGCTGACGGTGGGACCGCTGTGGTTTCCAATTGGATCTCCTCAGTCATTCTTCGAAGAACATCCATCAGTTTTAACATGACGTTTGTCCTCTCTTGCAACGAAACGTGCTGTCTGGCCGTTGCGTCCCCGTCTTCCGTCGGGTTCGGTGGGACCGCCGGTTCTGCCGACGGCTCCTCCAGCCGCTGCGAGCGCCCGTCCAGTGAGTGTCGGAGAGGACGGCCGTCCCGTTTCTGCAGGTGAGGGCGAGTGGTCGGCCGTACCACTTGGTGGACGGCGGTGGCGCCGGCGTTCGCGCCTGTGGCGATCTCTGAACCACAGCCCCTGCACGTCGCAGGATCTGCCTGTAGACAGCGGAAAATAGGGGTCTTACACGTGAAACACACGTGTTAACGTGAAAAAAAAAAATTTAAGGGGAGTCGAAACAAAACTATAAACTTTTGGTGGTTTGGGGAATTAAATATTTTTGTAATTTACATCGGTAAACCCGCGCTTAGCTCCTTAGCAACCAACCATATAAACAACGCTTCAAGAGCGCTTACATAGCAACGGCCGACAAAAATACTCGAGAGTCCATTAAAAATATTTTGGCGAGCTCTCAGGTTTAGATTTTACCAGTGCTCATACATCTTTGGATGAATATTCCCATTTTGTCCCATTTGTCCCCTTCACCCATTTTGTCATCTTGTCCCGTTCCCCGGTCGACCTGGCCTCAATCAAAAATCTGCGATTTTGAATAGCATTCTTTAATTTTTGGAGGCACTTTATATGAAGCCCCTGCAACATTTTCTCAAAAATAGCTGCATTGTTTTTCTTTGAATTTCTTGTAAGAATAGAGTGTAATACATATATAAAGGTGGCGTAGGTTTTATTGTCACTATTAACTCTGAATTTTTTATAATTGCAATAGTTTGAAATTATTTCGGTGACTTCTTACAAATGCTACAATATTGAAGGTAGAGATTTTTATTTAAAAAACATTTGTCCTCCTTAATTAGTTCTTTTAGTAACATAGCGTAGTTTTTTGAAGGAAACAAGACTTTCTCAAAAATGGCTTCTAAATTTCTCTTAAAATTTGGGCTGAATGTGCTAAACAAGATGACATAAATGCCATTTTTGTTGCAAACATGACAAAAACGTAATTTTTGTCTCTCACGTCATTAATATTTACACTACCGGCGATTTTTTCTCATTTTTGCATTTATGAGTACATTTTTAATGAATAAATTTTAATGAGTAATGAAAAAATTGATGAGTAAATAAGTTACCTCATATCTAACCAAGTTTCTCGAAAATTCCATTTCTTCTGTGAAAATGAACTCAAATTTTCTCATTTTCAGAAACATTTTAAAGACATTTTCTGACAAAATTCTCTAAATTTTTTCTTCAAACGTTTTGTACAGATAGTGCTAAATGTTCAGTTTAAGGCGACATAAAAGTAATTTTGCTGTATTCTTATTTGTATTAAGTAAAAGTAGTTTTTTTGTAATATCTCTGACCCAAATAATTTCCTGCAATTTTTATGCATTATTTCATTTGTTAGTGGAAGTGCTTCAAATGACTTTGAATTATGTTTTGCGAAAACTCAAAATTTGTCTGTGAAGAAAAAGCTTCAAATTTCGCATTTACAGTAAAATTTACCCAACATTTTCTTATAAACGGCTTCAAATTTTTCAAAACCATAATATCAACCAAAATTTCCATATAGGACAAAGTTTTACTCCATTTTAATATTCCTAAATTAATGATCTATATCATTAGGAAATCGAAAAATCGAGGAGAAAAAAAGTAGTTTGGGTGGCGATAGATGTCAGCTGCCAGAGAAAGGGGCAAGACCAAAATGCTTGCCAAGGCCAACGAAATTAAAAAATAACCAGTAGTGCGAGAGGGTCCATGCCATTCTGTAGTACCACTGATTTTACATTATCTTTGTAGTCAAGAAATTACTGTTTCCTCCTTGTATTTTTTAATGTTAATATTATAAACATTCTTAACCCTAAGTTATGCAAAGACTTCAAACGCTTGTTAGATGTTTACAAAACATCTGAAGCCGTCTCCCGCTGCAATCGCATCATGGAAACTCAAGCATTCTCTTCCAGCGAGGCCTGGCAGTTGCTGTCTTATTTAAATGCCTGTCGAGGCAGAGAACAGTTGTGCAATTGGAACCACGTAGTTAATGTTGAATTAGTTCGTCAAAAAAAGGGTTGCGACCTTCTCAATGAGAACCATAACAATAGAATATATTCCAAAACAATAGAATATATTTGTTCCAAGTATTTATGTTCTTGACCTAACTCAAAAGTGAAATATTTTAATGCAGAATTGCATAAAATGATGTTAATATATTGTTAAATACATGTAGTATTTGTTCTTAAATGAATTCAATTTGCCTTCCATTACATTGCAATTGTACCGTCCAATGCAGAAACGGAACATATTACATTTTCATAACTTTACAGGGGATAGAAAAAACAATTTGTAACAATACATTATTATTATTATTACTATTATTATTATTACTATGTAATTTTTTGCAGATATATTTGCGGTATCTGAACGCACAGTGCAAGATAAATCTGAAAGAAAGACATGCCAATCATAACATTAAAATAGTCGAAATGTGAACATGTACCCTTTCTGCATTACACGGTTCAATTTATTCCGGGGTTAGCCCACACACACACACACACACACACACACACACATACACACAAGTGGTGATCTGGGATTACGGAATTGGTATGCAATTGTTAAAACATTCAATTTAGCTTTACGTTAATAAACATCTGACGAATTAACTTTTCGAAAGAATTAATAGAATGATGCAGTGATTTAAAAGCGGGTTATGTACTTAACTTACCAGTGGTGTTTCTTGATCTTTCGAATTGTCAGGAAGGACTGCATTATATCGTGCATTCACTGCAACTATCAGCGTCAATAGCGCTAGACAGCACATCACAGGGGACCCCATCCTGAAACTGTCCCTGGAATTCACCGTTAGGTATTGAGCTATTCAGTTCAACTAAGCATTTCACCGATGCTACTATCGATGTATATAATATCGAATATAGTGTCTAATATATGAGTAGGCAGACACTACTTTCTAAGGTACGAAAGATTGCGATTAACAAATGCGTCTGAGAATGTTTTTAGAAATGCACGTTTTTGTAAGTTACATCAAAGAATTTACAGAAATGTATGTTATGGTCACAGTGTTGAATCCACAAATAAAATAATCGCTGTGTATGATAATCATTATTTATATCTAATTACCATATCAGCTAGTCAACATGATTAATTATTGTCCGGTTATTATTCATTATAGCTAATGCGATTTGTCTGAAGTAATAATTCTCTTTAACCATAATAACTTTTACTAGCCATCATGCGTAATGACTAATATGAGTTGGTGAAGGTGTAATTTCTGCTATTGAAACGCACATTTTTTCGCAATTTCGAACAAAAACGAATCTACTCTCATTAATGACGTAAACATCAGCTAGTCATCTCTATGTATACGTTTCTATAACATTTGTAGTTTGTACAACAGTCGGTTGTTTCTTAGAAAAAATCATTTATGGTAGACAAGCTAATATATTGGAAGCTGAGAATGTCTTGGGGCATTGTGTCAGTAATTTATAATAAATTCCATTCAGATGAAAGGGTTCAATACTATTAAACGGATTGTTGCATATAGATTTAAAAATGAGGTCACGTTCCTCTGCAATATGTGTCCTACGAGTTATTTCCTATTTTATTGTAATTTGTTTATAGTATTGTCCTATTACAAATAAAATAATACAGTAACATGCGCAAGTAGTACAGTAGCATACACAACAAATACAAATAATACAGTAATACACAACAAATGCCAATAATACAGTAAGACAATAACAAAATAATAGAACAGCGTAAGATACAAAATAATTGAGAGAGCAGAACATACAAATATATACTAAACGACTTTCATCAAGTGAAGCTTGACTCATTACAGATATGATAAGGTACTAATAATTCAATCATTAGAGTGCTCGTAGAATTTAGCTTAAACCATTCATTTATAATAAATGTACATAATTTCAGAATTGATGAAATAAAATTGTAGAGTTTTAGATCTTTCAGAATTCAGTTCAATCAAACAATTGGGAAATGATAATACATCATTGTGGTAAGGTCCTCTAAGACATTTATTAGTTGGGCACGCAAATAAAATATGTGTAAGTGTTTCGTCAGTATCCGTATTACATAGCGAGCAGATTCAATTTGGGTGTACTTTGTGCCACATATTTCTACTGTTGATGCTGATTTCTTTGTCACTGGAGATCCATTGTGTTTGAGCGAATACTCTAGTAATAGAAGTGGGGAGAGCGAAAGTTAGATATTTTTTTCTGTTTTTGTTGATTGCAAATCTCTACTTCTTCCTAATCCCCTGATTTCTCCCTAAACATACGAGTTATTAGGAAATGTTATTCAAACAGCTTGAAGATAAAAGATTTTCAACACTGACTAAAATATCAGAAAATACGTTCTGAAACTTTTACGTAACCGTTTCAAAAATACGCGAAAGCATGTCGCCCCACTAGTGTTCCTTAAAGATTTCACAGTTCAATTCAAACACGAAAATATCCATATTGTCCATTTCGTTTTTAATATTTTCATTAATTTACTCCTTATGTATGTCAAGACAATCTCAAAAGAATTATATTTTTACTTTCTGTCCTTTTTATGTACGTAGAGAAAAGTAAGTGTACTAATGCTGAGAAAAATATCGGCGGTTTCTCTACGGAAAACTCGTATTGTTAACCCCAGGCGTAGAAAAAAGGATAAAGCTATTTCCTACATATTGCAAATTACTTTTTCTTATGCAGTGTGTAGTCAGAATCCACGTTTTGTGGATCCTTGATGCCGAAAAATTAGTTTACAACAAAACTGTGTCCGCCTGCCTGTGTCCGCCGCCTGTTTCCGCCGCCTGTGTCCGCCTGTCTAGCATTTAACTCAATGTTTTCCAAAATTCATATTCATCGATTTAAACTGAACAATTTAATTCCTCTCCCTCTTTTCCTAAAGTCTACCAGAAACAAGCAATATCATTTGTTACAACGGCCTTACGTGAGACAGCCAAAGCAGCATCTCCGAAATATAAAAATCCAATTCGTCACTTCACGAATCCCATCCTAGTGATATACTGATCCTAATATCCCTTAAACCAAACGCCAGTGGCAGAAAAATCGCCTCCCTTACTTAAAAGCGAAACTTAATAACGCTACGGAAGCAGTCCACAATGCTCCAACCAGTATCATAGGCAAACATTTCAAGTCTTTATCTCTAAATATAAACTCTAAATATAATATTTATATCTCTAGATATAAATACCAACAACTTTTGGAAAGTCTGCCGACATTTCACCCGTCCAATCCAAACAATCCCCCCCGCTTAGAACTAATACAAAAATTGCGCATACGACCCCGGAAAAGCAAGACGCACTCACATCACACTTCAAAATCTGCGTACTCACAAAATTCACCCCCACCGAGATAGTATTTGTAGAAAAGCTGTCTTCAAGAGTTGTATAAGACTTAGATTCTTCCGCTCATGCTGGAAAAAATCAATAGTAATTCTCATTTTAAAACCCAATAAATATCCAAAACTTCTATCAGATTGCAGAACTTTCAAATGCAAATATGAACTTGAAAATGCACAAATTATATTCAAAACGTCGAGCTACTATCCAGAGTAATACATACACAAAGGCTGTAAAGTGGTAAGCCCACAGATCTGATTATATATATATATATATATATATATATATATATATATATATATATATTTTAAATCGTCGATTGATCAAAACGAACTCGCATATTTGTGAATTTGAAACGTATATTTAGTTATTTTTAGTTTTAGGTACTTTTCAGTCTCAAAAACATTTTCAAAAGTTTCTCAAAAGTAACTCCAAATTTGTTGATTAAATGTTTTCCCCGAATAGGAGAAAGGACGCTTCAAAATGTCACAGGTTTTATTTTCGTTGAAATCTGAAATTTCGAAAAATAAAAGTTTAAATTTTGTGCGGATAATAATACGACTGCAATATTCAAGAAAAGGGTTTCTTTCCTGAATAAAATCTGTTTTTCAATGACATGTATTACAATAAGTTTTGCGTAATTTTGCATAAAATATAGGCCAATTTTAAACATATATTTTCTCAAAAATTATCTCTCCAAATTTTTCTGTACTTTTTTTCCTCGTATGTGGCAAGGGACCGTAAAAATGATTAATTGTCCCGTTTTCGGCAAACTTTTTTCTTTTTTGTTTCGTAAAATGGCAAAAAGTAACCTTCCAAAACTATAATACTTATGACACAGATTTTTTCTTAAACGAAATATGTTCTTAAAAAGTAGGTCATTAAAGAAGATAATGTACAATTTAAAAAAATCTAGTTGTTTTCTTGTAAGTTATGCTTTAATGCAATTTTCTTTTTTTCTCGTAAACGACGCCATGGCGTTTCATAGAGCTCATTCAGACAGCGATCCAGCTTGAGTATAGTTGCACGTGCATGCCCAGATACCAAAGATGGTTTTACTATATTATTATTTTTGATTTTATTATTTATATATTATTATTATTTTATTATTAACTGTATAACTAGTGTGTTCTGTAACAGCACATTCCTTCTCGAATTTATAAATAACTTTTGGCATTATCTTGAAAAGTTAAGGAATGCAATCTATTAAGTCGGTTTACGAGAAAAAAAGAAAATTGCTTAAAGCATCCTTACAAGAAAAACAACTAGATTTTTTTTTTTAATTGTATCCATTATCTTTCTTTAATGACCTACTTTTTAATGACATATATCTCAGTGTAGAGAAAAATCTATCATAAGATTAATTCGTATTTGAAGGTTTACTCCTTTCCATTTTACAAACTAAAAAAAGAAAAAGTTTGCCGAAACGGACCAAAGTAATCATTTTTTACGAGTCCCTTGCCACATACGAGGAAAAAAAGTAATAAAAAAATTGCGGAGAAGTTATTTTTGAGAAAAAAGTTGGTTTTAAAATTGGCCTAATTTTATGACAAAATTACGCATAAAACTTATTGTAATACATCATTGCAAAACCGATTTTATTCAGGAAAGAAATCAATTTTCTTGATATTGCCAGTCGTCTTTTATTATGTCCGCACAACAATTAACATTTGTATTTTCGAAATTTCAGATTTCAACGAAAATAAAACCTTGTGACATTTGAAGCTCTCTTTTCTCCTATTCGTGGGAACATTTAATCAACAAATTGAGTTACTTTGTGAAAAATTTCGAAAAATGTTTTTGAGACTGAAGAAGTACTTCAAATAACTAAATATACGTTCAAATTCACAAGTATATGGAGTTCGTGTGATCAATCACGATTTTTTATAACAAAAAATATTTTTAATCAGATCTGTGGCTTACCACTTTACAGCCTTATGTATGTATTACTCTGGATAGTTAGCTCGAAGTTTAAATATAATTGTGCATTTTCAAGTTTCATATTTTGCATTTGAAAGTTCTGCAACCTGATAGAAGTTTTTGGTATTTATTGGGTTTTAAATAGAATTACTATGATTTTTTCAGCATGAGTGGTAAGAATCTAAGTCTATACAACTCTTGAATACAGCAGTTAGATAGGAAGCGGCATGGTTCGAAGTGTGTTTTAGAGTTACGTTAGATTATGTAACCTTCTGAGGGGAGATGTTTTTTTAATTTTTTCATTAATTGTTTACGTTGTCTGGAGAGATATGTAATTTCTATAGGTAACGTGGGCAAGTGATTACCGGTTCATTAGAATTCTTTACAAATTTATCTCAGGTGGGGGATTTTGTGGAGTACGCCAGGTTTTGACAGTTGATTGTGAGTTGCGTCTGCTGTTTCCGAGGCTCGTTATCGCAATGTTATTGTATTAGTTTTAAGCGGGTATGTTTGGATTTGACGTGTGACACAAAGTAAGCCCCAAATTGAATCTGCACGCTATGTAATACGAATTACTGACGAAACACTTACACTATTTTATTATTGCGTGCCCAACTATAAATGTGCTTAGAGGACCTTACCACAATGAAGTATATATCAATTCTCCAAATGTGTTTATTGACTGAATTCTGAAAATCTAAAACTCTACAATTTATTTCTTCAATTCTGAAATTAGGTACATTATTATAATATGAATGTTTCAAAAAAGGCTAAATTCTCGAGCACTTAATGATTTCGAATTTATTAGTACCGTTTAATATATCTGTAGATCAAGCTCATTGATGAAAGTCGTTTAGTTATATATTTGTATGTGTTGCTCTCTCAATATTTTGATCTCACGTCTTCTATTAGTTTTGTTATTGTCTACTGTATATTGGCATTGTTGTGTATTACTGTTAATATTTGGTAGTTGTTTGTGTATGCTTACTGTAGCTAACTTGCGCATGTTACTGTTTATTATTGTATTTGTATAGGAAATACCTATAAACTTAATTGATCAATAAATTAGGAATATAACTCGTACGACACATATGTGCAGAGGAAGTTGAACTCATTTTTAATCTATATGCAAGACAATCCGCTTTAATAGTATTGAACCCTTTCATCTGAATGGAATTTGATTATTAAATTACTTGACACAATTGGCCCCAGAACATTTCAGCTTCAAATATATTAAGCTTGTTACCATTCAAGATGATTTTTTTCCTAGAAAAACCGAACGTATTGTACGAAACTACAAATGTTATATAGAACCTGTTATACATAGAGAATGACTAGCTGATGTTTACTCCATTAATGAGAGTTATGATTGCTTTTTGTTCGTGAAATTTTGCGAAAAAATGTGCGTTTCAATAGCGAAATTACACCATTCACCAACTCATATTAGTCATACGCATATGCGCTAGTAAAAGTTATTATGTTAATAGAGAATTTATTACTTCAGACAAATGCATTAGCTATATGAATTAATAAACCGGACAATAATAATCACGTTGACTAGCTGATATTGGTAATTACGGATAAAATAAATGATTATCATACACAGCGATTATTTTATTGTGGATTCAACACTTTGACCATAACATACATTCCTGTAAATTCTTTGATGTGTCAATCTACAAAACGTGCATTCTAAAAACTTCTCAGACGCATTTGTTAATCGCAATCTTTCGTACCTTAGAAAGTTAGTGTCTGCCTACTCTATATTAGACACTATATTCGCTATTATATACATCGATAAGCATCGGTGAATGCTTAGTTGCGTGAACTGAATAGCTCAATACCTCAACGGTGAATATCCAGGACGTTCGGATGTAGTCCCCTGTGGATGTCTGTCTAGCGCCTAGACGCTGCATGTGCAGTGAATGCACGATATAATGCAGTTCCTTCCTGCAAGTTCGAAAGATCAAGAAACACCAACTTGTGTAAGTAAGTACATAACCCGCTTTTTAAATCCACTTCATCATTCCTATAATTCTTTTCGAAAGTTAATTCATCAATGTTTATTAACGTAAGGCTAAATTGAATGTTATTAACAGTTGCACTCTTAATCCCGACTCGGATGGTTGGGGCATAACCGGAAATTTAACCGTGATGCAGAAGGTACATGTTCACATTCGACTTTTAATGTATGTGGCTATGGTCTTTCTTTCAATTATCTTTCACTGTGCGTTCAAATTACTCGCACAAATATATGTGCAAAATTAATATGTTTAATAATATAATAATAAATAATATAATTAATAATAATAATAAGAGTATTGTTAACAAATTCGTTTTTCTATCCCCTGTAAAGTTTAAAAATGTAATATGTTCGTTTCTGCATTGACGGTTACCAATACTGCAATGTCAATGGAAGCATAATTGATTAATTTAAGAACAATACTACATGTACTTTAAACAACTATTAACATCATTTTATTGCATTCTCACATTAATATTCACTTTTTGAGTTAGGCAAAGAGCGATAAATATTTGGAGTAAAATAAATTTGAATATTCTATTGCCTTATGGTTCTCCATGAGAAGGTGCCGCAACTTTTTTGTTTTGAAGTAACTAAATTTCAACGCATAAACTACGTGGTTCCAATTGCCACAACTTTCTCTGCTCCGTCGACAATTAAAATAAAGACAGCACTTGCAGTGCTCTCCTGAAGAGAATTGCTTGAGTTTCCATTGACGCATTAGCCAGCGGGAGACGGCTTAGATGTTTTGTAAACTGCTAAAACTAAGCGTTGAAGTCTTTGTATTAACTTAGAGTTAGAATGTTTATAATATTAACATAAAAACTACCAGGAAGGGAAACAGTAATATCTTTGCCTACAGAGATAATGTAAAATTAGTGGGTTACTTCAGAATGGACATGCGACCCTCTCGCACTACTGGTTTATTGATTTTAATTTCGTTGCCTTGGCAAGCGTTGGTCTTGCCCCCTTTCTCTGGCCAGCTGACTCTATCGCCACCCAAACTACATATTTTTCTCCTCAATTTTTCGATTTCCTAATGATATCGAAACATGAATTTAGAATATTAAATGGAAGCTAAAAATTTCGAACCTATATGGAAATTTTGATTGGTTGCATACTTTTGTTTTGAAAAATTGGAGCCGTTTATAGAAAAATGTTGGGTCAAACTTGAGTTGTAAATGCGAAATTTTGGAGCTTTTTTCGTCACAGACAAATTTTGATTTATCTCTCTCTTT
>BOPP01000234.1:1035811-1051057 GCA_017312745.1 Gryllus bimaculatus | reverse complement strand
AAAAGATTTGACCGCTTACGTGTCATATGGTTACATCACTTAATCTATTAGTATGATCCACCATTGTCCCATTCAACAGGAGGCCCTACTTAAACGGATATAGCGATTTCACGACACCGATATGGCAAGACCAATCCTGTAAAACGAGCGTAGTTTGTTGAATGAGGGTACTCAATCTTAGAAGTTCGCGCACAAATTGTTTCATTACTAAAATTAACTGTTTGCAAGCAGCATTATAATGTCGAAAATTCCTTTTTTTTTTGCATGATAAAATAAAAACATTGTAATAATGTAAGTACATTATGTGACGTTGGCATGTGAAAGTTAATTTTTTTGCATGACCTATCTATATATTTAAAAAATATAAGGGTTTTCGTTTCAAAAGGAATTTTACGTTTCTCCTCAAGAAAATTTCGTTATTTTTGCTTTAGATGAAAGGTGGTGGCCCCTAGATATCTTATCATTTGTTCTTGTTCACAGGTTTTATAGTATAAATTCTAATAATACCTAAAATTAATATAATGAAATTAAATTAATAGAATTTGTCATTACGACGTAATCAAGTCCAACCACACAGCGTATTTGGAATGCAATTTATCTTGGCCGTTTTGTTGAGCGAGTTGCAATTATGTGAAGGCGGTATAGGATGTAAGTCAAAATTGGCTGTTTTTATGTTATAGATCTACTTGTGTGTTTTCTTACTACACCGGCAGCAATGCTGCTAAGTTAAAAGGCCATACATAGCGTTTACAGAGATTCCTACAGTTTGTTTTTCCTCTCCTGTGAAATGAGATATTTTTACTTCAGTCACTTCATTTCCCCTTCAATTTAGGTTTACTTCAGTTATCCGCCCTCGCGGAATTGATGTATCAAAAGCAGTCGACGTTCTGTGAGGTTTGTATTGATGTTAGACAACGAAGATAGAGAGCTTTTTACGGTGGAAGGATGAGTATATTTGAAGGCAATCGTTTTTAATGTGTATGTATACAATGTAATGTCATCCAATCGCTTAACACCAATCGCTTGTCCCTTTAAAAAATGTTTGAATTTTGTGATACGTTTTCAAGTTAAGGGGCAACACAGAATTCCCTGTTATGTCCTTAGCAACTACACACATGTAGAAATATTAGTAAATATAAATAATTTCAATTACATTTTCAGAAACGGATTTAACATTTTGTTTACAGAGAATAGTAATTTGATTGTAATATTCAAAAATTTGCTAACTAATTTTATTAGTCTTAAAGAACAAGTTCTGAAATACATGAAGCATCTTCAGGTTTTCGATTTTCCTTAAATTGCATGTACTTTTCTGTAGTAACTTTTCTATAGATCATTCATGCGATGTAATCGTAGGTGTTCAGGTTGCGTTATCAATTCTTTGTGTAACAAAAATATCTGTCCTCTTGGAACATCCCTTGTTTGATCTCCAATAAATAATTAATTAAGGTTTTTAATTCATATAAGGACCATATTGCTTATTTTATAATATTACTTTTTTAATTTCTCCAATTTACTATTACTTTATTAGTTTAATAGGAGATTGGTCGAATAAGACGTGAACAATACGTACTCAAAGAGTATTCCCACTAGTAATTAATTTAAAAATAATTCATTAACTCATATTTTTACTCAAATTAAAGAAGTACGACTGGAGAGACTTCTGGTTTTCAGCGTATTTTCCTGGCCAGTTGCGAGAAATCCGCTTTACGTGCGCGGAGCAGCAGAGGCGACGATTCTAGAAAAGCAGAACCAACTTTGATGGACAAGGAACGAATTGAATCCTCAAAGGCTACGCAATATTAACTAGACTAAAAAATCGTGACGTGAATCGATACTCGTGTCACAAAAATGAAATACTAAGCTCATTTAGCTCTACTAGAGTTGGAAAAACAAAACACGATAAGTAATATCCACCGAATATTGAGTAGGATAAATTTGCTATTTAGGGCAAAACTGAATGTAATGAACCGCGAATGTGACTTAGTTTGCAATATTTTGTGATTATTTCTTCAATAGACCGAGACATGCTAAACGAAACATGTAAGAAAGTTTTTTTCATTCCTCAGTTCCAGTTTACCCGAGATTTCTAAGGCATTGTATTCTCGTGGCCAGGCCAAATTCAGGGCTGAACAAAGAAAAATACTTAACACACTTTTTGCCAATCATCAGGTTCCCTGAGGATTCTGACAACTCCACGTGTTCGAGGAAGTAATTTACTACAAACAGTATCACTATACCTATTTATCTGTTGTTACCAGAGCCGAGCCGACAGTGCGTTTTCTCTCGAAAATCCGCCGTTTTCTGGCGCACGATTACAATATTTGTTCTTCTTATATTCGCATGTGCGAGAAAGTAAAAAGACTTTGAATGACATTTTTTTGTACAAATAAAAATGAATTAACAAATTGCTCACGAGAATTTAATCTAATTTTTATTTAAATAATTTTTAATTTCTCATAAACAAATGTTTATGAGAAAATGTTTATGTTTCTTTTTGCTTCAATCAATGAAAGATTAAATACAATCGTGTCAGTACACGACATTATTTGATTATCAATTTTTTTCAGATAAAAATATATTTTAAGAAACTTTTAAAAATATATTCTGATATAAATAGTAAATATTTCTAAAAGAGAATTGGAATCCATTTTTTATAGAGAATCGATAATACTCTCATTAAATTACCTGTGTATTACAAGTGGATGTTGGATATAATGTGGATTACATCTGGCAACGTTTTGGGGCTCAGTTTTGACCACATCAGGAATAAAACTGGAAATACTAAAAATTGCAAATGATAGATGTAAAATAAATATCAAATAATTAAAATAGACCAGATGACCTTACTATTAATAACATTAAATTATTAACAACGTGCAATAAATTCGCATTCGAATTGTAAATTCCAATTCCCGCGCTTCGTTTCACGTGTTCTGAGGTCATGAAAACACGGCGTTTCCAAATTATTAAAACGCCTATAATTATTGCCAGCCGCCATGGTCGTAAGTAGACAATATTGGTATAAAAGGAAAAATATATAAGGAAGGCAATATATTTAATTTAAAAGTAACAAATACACTTTTTTACATTAAAAAGTTTTGATAGCTGATTGTGCTATTCGTAAATTGTTACCTCACTTCAAGGTAATCAACGTAAACTTGTGTGAAGTAATTATTTCGTTTTTGTATAATGTGCTGCAAATACTATAACAGTTAACTCTTTTCCTGGTTGATTCATTTGTACAAATAAGAAATTATCTACTGTTCTTGACTATCGTGCCGCCTAGGCGCTTCGTTTGATTTGGACTTTTTGAAGTTATAGCTGCGTTGTTAGAAGGACAGAAATTACAATATTTCAATATTACATAGTAACTATTTCCAATAATACGAAGAAGTATGTGCTGTTGTAGCACTACTAGCATATAAGGCTTCACGTAATCCATTCTTTCTACTGGAGCCTGGATTTTCTTGTGGCCCTTTTCGACGATTATCTTGCGAGCCTTTTCGCGGCCTTAGTCAACGCAATCTGCGTTCCTGTTTCGGGCAGAAATGGTCTTCAAAAGGTGCTCAGGGAGTGCAGATACATTTATGTCCAGAAGCACGAGTCTAGCTCAGCATTTTCTGAGTGGATTGATGAGATGGAAGAGATGCCAGATACTGAAGCTAGATCAAAATTCACGAATGGTACTCGTAGTAAAGCCAGAGAGCACAGAACTTTGGAAAAACATTGTTAATTTGCACATAAAAATTATCGTTGTATTCTACAGGTTTTGAAAAGCAGCTTTCGTAAGTTGTTTTGGTGTAACTGCACTGTTTGTTATTTGCAGAGGCTTACAGACGGGTCGAGAAGAAACTTGCAATTCAACTCCAGAGCACCTATCGTATTGAGTGCCTTCAATGGATCAGAGAGTCCACAAGGAACTCAGCACATGAAAATACAAACTAAAAAGGACTTAATCAATCCCAACCAGAACAATATCGATCTCTTAGGCTATATAATCAAAATAAATTTCAACGACTGACAAAATCGACTGACAACAAATGACAAAATCAGTCATTTCAACGACTATCAGATCATATCAAGTACGTGCAAAGAGAACGGATCTTCACGGACCTCAAAATTATTTGAAAGTAAAAGTCAATCTAATACTGCAAGATAATTTCAATCGATACCGAAGAAATAAATTCATCCTGAAGACGTCATCGCGAACAGTGGTCAATCTCGCGCACATTTAAGCAACTCAGCATCCATGAGAAACGATGTGCTTAAGCGGGCCACTCCGAAGGAGAATGCTCAAAGTAAGCAAAGAGAGCACAGACAATGAACGTCTTTTCGAAATTTCTTTAATAATGGTACTAAATATTAAACACAGATATTTTACCTTACATATAACGTGTGTCGTATGATTGGCGTCAAAAGTATGATTGGTGGATATATTTTCGGTTGCGGAATGACTGGGACGCCAATAGCAATTTGAATAAAACGGCATTAAAGTTATTTTTTATCTGAAAAAAATTCCTAGACTAATACATACCTGGTACCCCCTTCCGAGTAGGAGTAATAAATACGGCAGGAATATGGCAATGATTGCAGATAGAGAGAAATGAAATATATGACAAAACATGTTCTCAGTTGGGATTTATAATACTTCTATAAGTATAGCCTGCATCTTAATTTTGATCAGAAGAGAATGTAACAAGAACTGTACAGGATGCTTCACGATTTTAACTAGTCTACAATATTTTTTTCACACCCAATCAAGTGTGTTTAATGAATTTGTGTGTATGATGATTGATAGTTTCAGAAACTGTTAGTGACAGCCTACACTGACACCGGAACACTAATAAAGCGGAGGAGGGGGATGCTGAGAATGAATTGCAATAATAATTCTAGTATATTTAAGAATTAATTTTATGTGCATTTTATACGACTATTACTTCTGTTAGTAATACAACTACCTTCTCATAGAGTGTGTTAATTTTTTGAGGAATGGTAAACGCAAATTTATTTCGATCATATTCTGATCTTTTGCTGTACATTTGTGTGCTTGCTGATCATTCCGCAGAGGCACAGATGGCCACGCCCTGTTTTGAAAAACTACTTCAACATTCACTATCTTACTCTGATTGCACAATTGTTCGCTGCATCAAAAGGAAATTAAATGATATTCAACGTGCTTATGGGTGGCTTGTTCGTAAGATAACTCGCGAGTACACAATGTGACCGTTTCGAATTGCGTTGTAAACATCTGGGAAGCGTGAAGTCGTATACCAGCCCTGAGGACGATCACGACAGGATGGTCGAAACGTCGGCAACATAGCCTACGACGCGGCGTCACCCGGACAGCCCAGATCACGCATCTGGGAAGCGTTTAAAGACTAAACCGTTTCTTAGGGTTAGGAAAGGCTCTAATAATAAATGTCCTACACCAGTGGCGGCCGGTGAATTGCGAATTAGGGGCAGCGGGGATTGCAATTAGGAATTGCGGCAGCACAACCGAACTATCACATGAATTTTACGTCTTCAAAATATTTATTGAACGAGGAGCATGTTGTGTATGACCGATTTGCACGCATCGGGATTTTAATTCTTGTCTAATACAATAATTTATTAGATTACTTCTAATTTACGCTGATAACGGAAGCAACAATTATAGTACCCACGCGAAAATAATCATTTAAAAAATATTTCCAACAAACAAAACAATAATTTATGAAAACATGAAAGGATCGGTTTTGTTACTTTAGTTAATAGTCCGTTCGCCGAACAAAATCCTAATCCCATCCAACTTCGAGTACCCCCACTCTCCTCTTGCTTCCATTGTCTCGCTTGCACCGGATACAGACGGACACGCGGTAGTCCGCGATGCGATCCATTCTAAAAACATGTATCTTTCGCTTTGTCTGGCTCATTAAACTGAATTCGTCCTCAAAAATTTCGCTGGTGGTATGCACAAATTAAATGTGTCGACTTATCGCAAGTTGGTAACTTTTCCCCAGATTTGTTTCTCTGAGGAGAGGGCGGCCCAAGAGCCCTTAAGGTCCACTCAGCACTGTTTTACACAAAGTTATTCCTTACCTAGACAAAGATACAGGAAGTTCAACCTTAACCTCAACTCCTGACAAAGACTTAGGAAATGCAATCTCAACGCCTTCTTAACTAGACAAAGATATGGGAAATTCAGCTTCACCCTCAACAAAACATCATGTCGAAAATGTTTTTGGAAAGTAATGTTGAATTTTGCGGTTTTCGTCCCTTCGTGAATACAGCCGCAATTCTAGAAAAGTGCTGGTTAAAGAGATTTGCCACTTTTTCCGGACTACTAGCTTCTCCTTCATTATTCTTTAAAACAACATTGTCTAGTAAGTAACGAGATGATGTAATCGCTTTTTTACGTTATTCCACATTGCTTTACTTTTGTTGCTAGCGTTCAAAATATCCTGATTATTTTTCATTATTTTTGCCTGCACAATTACTTTCTTTCAAATTCTTTTTTATTCTCGGAAGTAGACATGGCAACCGGATGATACCTTATGATATTAAGAAATAAAGTAAAGCGTACGTTTGTTTTTACACGATGATCCAAGTATTTTTCCGTGAAATATTTAATTTTCTCTTTTTGAGAGGAAAGCATGCGTTAAAGTGAAATGAAAGTTTTGAGAAAAATAGATTAAATTTTTCATTTATGTAATCAGCATTATAAACTGTGCCCCATGTGTCAATGTTCATGTTATTAGTAATTGTAAGAATTTGTGCATCGTGTAACCTAGATTAGTACTTTTTATTTCATATATAGTGGTGGTTTTGTTAATTATAATTTGATCTACTGCTTTTTATTATTTGATCTTTTGCTTTTTATCATTACGTAATGTTCAGCCTATGCATATTTGTTTGTATACTATACCCGACTCTAAAAATCTGTTGAATGTACAGTTTTATTTAATATAGAGACATCGTATCATTAACGTTAAGTAAATAAGGTCTCTCTCCTAACCATGTCGCCGTCCAACATTGAAATCCTCGGTATAACTTCTCTAATACCCTTCGCTGCATAAAAGTTCCAACAAAATTATGGGACTCAGTGTTTTCAATTTTCTTTCATATTACATTTAAATCGTATTTTTAAAAGAGAAAACGTAATTGGGCTAATTTCAACTAAGGTTTGGAGATTGAAAGAAAATACATCAATACTTTGAGAGTACAAATTGTAGGGTTTTCATACAATTCGGTAGGGTTTTCGATTGAGAAAAAATGTTCCAGATGAAGTGTTTCAGTTGGTTATCGCACATGAACCGTACTTTGAACAGAGAACATCACATGATGATCAGAGTACACCACAAGACATTAGATTTTTTCTTTTTGAAATTTCAATTCATTGATTTGATCAGGTACGTATGCAATACTAATTTCATGTTACTATTCGTAATATATAGAACTATGATTAAAAAAGTTGTTAATTATAGTTGAATTTGCCAATTTATTCAATTTTCCAAAATTGTATAAATGCATTTGCAAAACTTTCATAATTATTTATATACATCGAAGATTCTATATATCGAAGGAACCGTTCAAATCGAAATTTTGAGGATATAATATTATGAATTGTCACATCAATGAATTTACTTCCTTTCACTAATTTTGTTTTTTTTAACCTCAGCAATTTTTAGATACTTATTAAAAATGGAAGAGATATTTTGCCTTTTATTGATTACTACTATATAAACTGTGTCCCTACTTATTTATTTTTAAACACTTTTCTAGACGCTTTGTAATTGAATTTCTTATTCGGTCGCTTTGATTAATTTTTGTCCCTGATTCTTTCTTTGACATCTCTGCAGTCTAGTAGTTTGAGCCTCTGTTGGTGGCCATGCTCGTGCTCCACAACCACACTTGCAGTGCCAACTGACTCTGCTGACGCCTTCTGACAAAGGATTTTGTTGTGTGAAAGGATAATTTGGGGCGAAGGATTTGAATTATTTAATAAATTACAGTTCGAAACTGTTATGCTCAGGAAAAGATGTTCGACTAAACATAACTTTATTCCGTTTAACTTTGTACATTACATGTACATAAAACTCTTTATGCAACTCAAATGCCTTTCCCAATCTCTGCATATTTCTTTGCCATCTCTGCAGTCTAGTAGTTTGAGCCTCTGTTGGTGGCTAAACAATCTCCCAAACATCAGTCACATACAGTTTTTACTGTTGTTGTTTTCTTCCTTTTTTTTTTACTGAATAAATGTAAACCTAAATCATCTTATCGGTGTGATGCTTCACTCGTCACGCCAAGCCGTCATCCCAACTGTGTAGAGCGGAAATCCCGGGCTGCAGCTTCCCGTGCTCGGCCGTTACCTCCGGCTGTGGGATTCAACAAAGGCCACGGCCCCAGTTGGTCCGTGTTTCCGGCGTGGGTGGGCGACTCTCTCACTCCCACAAAAAAGTAGTCGACACCGAGCGCTTCTTGGCTCTGTCTGTGCGTGGGCGTCCCTAGGCCCGCAGCTCCCGATGGCTCGCGTCGCCCTGCGGACGGGCGATCTCGCAGCCTCCTTCCCGTCGACTCGCTGGGCTGGCCGGGCTCCGTCTCGTCTCCCAAGTACGAAGCTGCCGATGTCTTCAACCTTTCCAATCCCAATTTTTTTAAGTAACGAAAAATATTTAGTTGTTTTCGAGTCGCAATAGCAATGTGTTAAATATAGATGACTACTTTTTCAAATATGCCGTAATGATTTCATACACTAGGACACGATTTTTAATACCAAAAAGGAATATTCGGATTTGAGTGTTAATCTGTGGGTAACTCTCTGTTGAGTAAACAAATATGACAAGAACGTAATTTATTTTCGCAAATTAATACAAGCAATTCAAATTACTGTTTAAATACTTATCAGTTCCTTGATACAGAGAAACGTAAGAACAACATTATATTCAATGCCCGCAGCATGATCCACTGAAATACCATATTTTGAAATAGTACATAAAATACAAGTTTGAATCGTCGCCTGTCAATGTAGTTAACTGTACTTGCATTTGTTTTTCTTCCATAAGTGAAATATAAATTTACACTCTAAATGTGTTTATTGCATTCTTCTGTGAAAACAAACACTAAAATATTTAAGTCTTGGAAACGTTTCAATGAATTTTTCTTTGCAGAAATACTTATGAAGCAAATCAGTGTCAAACTAGTGGTGCTACACAATGGCACATACTTTCTTGCAGTAGTTTGTTTTCTACAATAGTCTCAACTAGCTCTTTGGAATTGCCCCCCTCGTTACAGCTGCTACTTATTGTTACCAAAGCATCTTTTTCTCAATTTTTCCGCCCTCTAATAGTAGAGAAATATTGAAATATGTTTTCAGAAAATATCACAGAAAAATTAAACATATTCCAAATAGTAAAAGTTTCATAAAAACATTTGCAGCCATTCTTGAGAAAATGTCATTTGAGCGTTTCTGAAAATGCTTCCTTTGTACAGATACATTTTGAGTTTCCGAGAAACTTCGAAAGAAATCATTTTAAGCAATTGTACTAGCAAATAAAATAATCTATAAAAAACGCTCTTAATGCAAATATTAACATGAGTAATGTATACAGAAAATTACATTTGTGTAATTTTTGAAAAATTTAAATCACACATCAAAATGAGTATGTCATGTTAATCAGCGGATGTTGCATTACCCACACAAAAGGCTAAAGATAAAAATTCAAACATATTTTAGTAAAGTCTGTTTTAGATAATATTAAAATGTTACCCATATTTAGCTATAACTTACGCAAAAACTATTCTTATTTTGAAAAATGTGTCTTCGTTTAAAAATAAAAATTTGAAGAACAGATTTTATTCACAGAAAAAATATGTCTTCAGTACTGTCAACAGAAAATTTAAATCTTTTATAATTTTCGAACATTCAAATATTTCAACGAAATTGTGATGTCTATTAAAGTTTTATTCCAGAAATAGTGATACTAAATACAACTCTTGCATTGGAAATATACATTCAATCCACTCATGGTGTTTATTATCATAAATCTCTCTTCCTCATCGGATAGGTTTTTGAGAAATACATTTATGTTAATATCAATCATGATTATGTTATTATCATTCGCCTTCTATTCTCGGGTCTACGTCAATTTGTTTTTATTGTGAATGAACCTTAAAGATTTAATACATTACGAAACTTATGTATAAACCCTTAAAAATTAATCAAAATGCTAATTCATTAGCCCATGTGATAGAAATTTAGGTAATGGCGATTTCTTTTGTGCGTTCAACAGAAGGAATACCAGAGAGAAAATGATATAAAGTTCAGTGAAGATGGTAGAAGGTCTTACATATGAAAAGTAGTACGTGCAAATCAATTCTACTATAAAGGATATCTCCGTTTGATTCCCTATTTTCTCGTGCATTTTGTTGAAAATAACTTCATGAACTTGGATGGACGGTGCGCATCTGTCTTGCAACGCCAGAGCTGTTCGCACAGCGGCGCATTTCCCCGCCTGCGCATGCGCATTTGCGCAAAACGCTGTGCGCCCGAGTGGGCGCGCCACCGCTCCGCGCAGAAGGTGACGGCAGCTGCGCACAGACACGAGGCCAGCAGCTGCAGATGCGCCAGCACATCTGCCACGCCCAGCGGCCTTGGACCGTCCCGGCTGAGAAAAAAAAGACACACAATATTAAAGCGAAGAAGCCCTTTCGAAAATCGTGCTTGAAGGCTTAAAACTTTTATACATTAGGATCACCTGTGAGTTATGATTTGTTATGACCAGGGTACGGATTCCGATGACATGACATCTTCTCATTGGTGCATTCTAGACGTAGCTAGCTTGTAAATAAATGGATATTACGACATATATGTGGTAGAAATGTATAGTTTTGGGTTCATTGTCATTTTTTACCATCTTTCAATTTTTAAGTATTTTTTGGATCTTTTATTCATATTATTTCCTTTTCGTGTTTTTAGTTGTGAATGTTTCATAAATTGACAAAGACTAACTAAAAGAAAGTTTTTATTGTATCAGTTCATGCAAATTTCACTACTAAAATTACCCGCATCGGTAACATCTTCGACCTTTCAAAACTGACCTTTGGAAGATCGAAGGGAAGGATTACATTTCCTCCTAAAATAAATAGTTTATTTTAAATATAATTTTATGTATTTAAAATTGTAAAATTCATTGAAAAAAATCAACATTTTCGAAGAGTTGAGTATTTAAAAAATAGGTCGTTTTCGCCTTATTTTTAATTGTTTTATAGGTAATATACCTCTAATTTTAAGTCATTTTCAAAGAATGTTTAAGTCATCATAATCTAATACCTGATCATGATATATGGACACAAGCCTCACGGCCTTACCTTAGGGTAATAAGTCGGGGGATGATTTTAATGTCCATTATCGAGTCTCACGAGTGATGCGTGCACACTGCTTTTGCTATAGGCATCCTATGATTCATTATCACCATCAACTGCGAAATTCAAGCCTGTGCCCGAGATTGCTAAACATGAGGGTTGTAGCGCGCAGTGAAGAGAGTTGTGGGTTTGATTCCTGGGCGTTATGCCAAGGTTTACTTTCTCACCTTCCATGGTTCATTTTTTCCAACAATATCTTTTCGTTACGTAAGGGGATGCCAGGTCAGTCTGGGCGTTTGCGGAGGCGTGCGTGTAAGACATTGGCACGTAGCATGGGATGTTGCTTTTCCTGATTCGCCTTGTGTTCTGGTATGGTGGGCCAGACCCATCCATGACCCATCGCCCTAGACGCCTAAATCCTTCCCGCCCTGTCAAATACCTGCTATTCGATATCGGCTAGCTCAGATGAGATGGCTACATGGCCTGGGCATTCATGATTGTGATCAGCTCCCAACAACCATGAAACGAAAGAGAGGGATGGACCTATGGGCTACCTCCGAAAGTCGATGTGTAGAGATAAGTCTCGAGCCGACATTAAGTAGAACAGTACAAGCAGAAGAAGGGAGATTGACCTTAGCACCTGCAACTCGCAAGGTAGGGTGACTTGCGGGATGTCGAGGAGGACAGGGGACTAGCGAGCAAGATAGACTGAAATCATAAATTTCAAGGACCTCCCGTCCCGTCTCTTTGCGCTTTATTCTGTCATTAAAATTACTGTGGCTTTGCAAACCTCCAGTCGTCTTCGTAAATCAGATAGGGCAGCTGATTCCGAAACGCGAGGCCGAAGGATCGGTTGAAGTCGTCCCGCCACTTGTTCACCAAGCCTCCTTGCACCAGGCGGAGGTTCAGGGCGATCACCGCCTCCGTCCACGGCCAGTTCCTGCGCAAAGCACCACGCGTCACGCCGACGGCACGCAGGAGTTCACGAAAATGATACTCTACATCCCAAGATTAGGACCGGGAGAGGCGGCTCAGGGAATCAACTAATGCCCCTGCAGTGCCTCTGACCGGGTGGTCCTACGTTCGAGTCCCGACGGTGGTAGGATTTTCGACAACACTAGCTTGTCTGCCAGGTCGAATTCAGTCGCTATCCGGAGGAGAGTTCCCGCGGCCGGCTGCTCTGATCGGTAGTTTTCCGTGGTTTCGCCGCTCATCACCAAGCGAATGCCGGAGCAGCTCCCTAACAAACGGGCCACGAACCGCGCGCGATCTTTCCTTCCTCCTCCACGTCCTATCCTCATCCCTTACTAACACACACTTACGCTAGCATACACTACACAACTACACCGCCGCGAGACCGGTCGGGTGCTTAAAGCTTGTTCCGGCTTAGGTAGTGCCCCGCTGGTGAGAGATTCCTGGTTAGAGAAAATCCCTTAAGCCGACGGTAGTTAGGGGCCGGATTTTGATAAAATGTATGTGTTTCTGTAAATGCGAAACGTGAAGCTCTTTTTCACGGAAAACTTTTGAGTTTCCGAAAACGTTTATTGAAAATCAGCTAAAGCCCTTGTACTCACAAATACAATAATATACACAAATCACTGGTAGTATAAATATTAATGACGTGAGAGATGTTTCAAAAGAAATAAATTTGTGTGTTTAAAAAGAAAAGCATATATCAAAGTGACATTGATATCATGTTATTTAGTACATTTAGTGAAAACTAAAGAAAGAAAATTGGAGTCGTTTTCGGGAAAATGGCATTTTAGTGTTTCTAAATATGTGCAATTTTCATTTTAATTTCACTGAAAATTTTTTAGACTTCCAGAAACTTCATGAGACATAATTTGAAGAAGATGTACTCATAAATACAACGTTTACAAATTGCTGGTAATGTAAATATTAACGACATAAGAGAAATGTCAAAGAAATAATTTTTGAAAAAGCAAAAGGATACAGCGAAATGGCGTTTTTGTCGTCTTATTCAGAAAAAAATTGCATTTCTTATTAATTGTGAATGCAAAGTAACCTACCGCCTGGCACATGAGTGGTGTCGAAGAGACGACAACTTTTCATTCATAGGCCGCGAATGGCTCAATACCTTGTTTTGGATTGCAAACATTGTCCAGAAAGTAGAGCCAAAAGTATAAGCAGCGCGTTTATTTTTCATTTCTAACCACCATTCCAGTGAGGTATTTTTATTTCTAATATCTAAATTTTGTAATATTTTATTATTTTTCACAACTCTAAGCAGAAAGTACTTCCCAAATCCATTCGGTAAAAATAATGGTATTCCAGAACTGGCCAGATGTTCGAAGGTGTCAATTTCAGGATAATGGTCAGGCTGCACAATGAGATTGTAGAGGCGACCCTGAAATACAAATATAATTTCATTCCGAAGAAAGTAAAACACATAGCATCACAATACTATTGTATCCTTTTGCGCTTAACTGTCATATTAACAGGTTAAATTCTTTTTTCAGTGTCATTTGGTCCAAACTGTCGACATACATAGTTTATTATGCAACAATGAAGAAACATACATTTGTATCGCTAGCAACATAAATAGAAATTACAAAAATTCTGTGGGTTCACAGTAGAAAATAAAAATACTTGAAAATTTAAAAAAATAAGTGCAGAATATCCTTTATAATGCCTTAAATTGCATGGTAGTATGTTTACACTTCTACGAAATAAGGCTTTATCCTCTTTTTTATTTTAAGCATTTAATTGCTGGAAAATATCCCTGGAATATTTTCAAACCGTTTTATGGGTAAAGCATTTTCTCTCCTATTTCTTCAAAATATAGAAATTATATTAGTTTTTTTTAAATAAATAATATTAGAAATATCATAAACGCAACTTGTGTAATTAGGTTCACACTACTATCTTGAATTGCTAAACCTGCACCATTCTCTTAAACGTCATTTACACTGTTCAACAACAAAATGTAATAAAGAAACAATGGAGCCTTTTTTTTAATTTTAGAAATGTCAGCGGGACTTCATGTAAAGAAGCCCCCAACCTTAAAATTTCGGTTTTAAATTCAAGGGGCCGTGCCATCAGCCAGATCGATTGGGATATATCAATTTTGGAGAAATCGGCTAAACAGTTTACCCTCTAGCATTGTTTCGCAGCATTGTAGTGCAGAGTGACAGACTGACGGACGACTGTATTTATCCACCACGCTTTCGTTACCAGGGCCATGTAATAAGAATTTTTCTGCGAAAATTCGCCGTTTTTTCGCGCAGCCTTACATAACTGTCTATCTACTCCGTAACGAGAAAGTAAAAAGATATGGGCTCCCCCTCCCCCAGCAATGCTCCCCATCATTTGGGGTAGATGAAGGGTGGAGTTTCGAGGGGGTTGTTGGGGGCCTCGAGAAAGCCATGATTGTAACTGAAGCAGAATGTCCCTTGTCTAAAAAAAAACAGTTAAAAAAATGTTCGCAAATTGTGACGTTATATTTATGTCCAAAAGCAAAGCAAGGGAGAACCTGAACTATTGTTCAAAGGAACAATGAAACTGGACGAAAAACTGATCAAAAGGGGAACATTGTCGCAAAAGCAGGGGTATAATACGTGGTACAGATAGAATTACAACGAAAGTAATTGTTTTAAATAGTAAAGAATTTGAAGTTTCGAAGTTACTTCGTTCTGATTAATTTTTAATCCTACGCCTGCCTAATATCCTACGTCACCGGAAATGTTTATCTCGATCGGATTTCCTTATTTACAACTCGCATACACGAGATACTCCCTACGAAATAAGGGAGTCGTGACCCATATTTGACAATCGTCGTGAAGTTGAAGGTGTCCTCACCTGATAGGTGGCAGCAACGACGACGGCGGAGGCGAGCAGCGCGGCGGCCAGCTGCAGGCGCTGCGGCGTGGCGCGCACCCT
>BOPP01000234.1:975000-1024898 GCA_017312745.1 Gryllus bimaculatus | reverse complement strand
TTGAGAAAAATATTCTGAAAAATTGCATCAGCTTCAGACACAAATTACGCGAAATCTACTCGCTTCTACCACAATCTTTCTCAAAAAATTGAACATGATATTTTTTTAAAGAAAGCTTATTTTTATAACACTTTTTTTAAAAAAATAAGCAGAGTTTGTCGAAGATAGAACTAGCACAATATTTTTTCTCTTTCTTTGATACATACTAGAAGAAAATTTAAAGAACAGATTTGGAGAATAAAATTAGAAATTCCATAAATTTCAAGCGCGACTTACGCGAAATCGTCTCGTCTTTTTCAAAAATGTCTACATAACATTCTTTAAAGAGCTGATTTGTTTACAACTGACTTTGTCTATGACAAAAATCTCTACCTCAATCTTGTAGTTTTGAAATTGTAACTTTTTGCAATTTTTGAAAATAGGAAGAGTTCGCTGAAAATGGGTCCAGAGGGTATTTTTTTACCGTCCCTTGAACGAAAGCGACGCACTTGATAATGGTGAGGATGAATTAAATAAATCCGAAATACGAAGGCGGAGACAATAAAAACAAATCGCACACGTACGAGTAATCGAATACGATGCTCAAGACGAAGTCGTCGACGAACATAAGACAGATGAAAGTAACGACGAGGACGATGAACAACGAAGATAATGAAGATGCTGTCCGTGGTCATTAATAGTGGGCGGATTTTAATGAAATGGTTTTTCTTTTATTTTCACTTTTTAACAATTTCTTTTAGTATAGACGATAATTTTATGTTATGACAAAAGGAAATTACCCATTTTTACAGTGTTTTGCATTATTCGTCGATTTCGACTACTAAATCATTTTTAGTTTTCTTGCCATTTTAAAGCATTATCGCTAATTTAATCGACTTCAACAAAATTTTAATGGTACTTGCTTCAAATAATATTTACGAGAAAGGATCATAAAGAAGGAAAGTAATATTAATTTTAATAATGAAATTTAATATATAATTGGACTGTATTTGTGTATATTTGGATTCTATAATTCTAAACATTCTGTAACAAGTATTGCATTCAGCTTCTTGGTTCATGATTCCACGTCGATCAGATTTATCCATCCTGTTTGCTTGATCCTTTGAGCAAATTCTGAGGAGGCTCCTTGTTTTGCTTCTGGACATGAATGGGTTCATAGGCTTCCGCGGCCGGAGTCAATGCATTCTTGGCTACCCGGGATGAGCCGCGTCTCGGTCAATTGTACTGACGTTTCGGCCATCTTGCTGTGGCCTTCTTCAGAGCTATGCTGCTGACTGGACATGAATGTAACTTCTTTATCTCTGCACGTCTTTTAACGTTCAGTGGTAAATACAGTCATTCAAACTATCGTTCACCATGTTGTCGCGGCAAGAAGTAGAGTATATTTTTTCACGAAGAAGATAGGGGCAATAACTCAATTCTATAGCTGATTTGCGTTTGAAAATAGATTTTATTATATCGGAGCGAATATTTTGTTAACAATTATTGCCGAAAAAGCTGATTTCTTTCTGTATTCATAATTCAACTTGTAAATGTCTTAGACAAGTGATCCCAGAATTCAGAAAACAAATTACACTTCTTCCCCTAGCAAGTCACACGCAGTTTCTGTTTTCGGCGTAAAATAAATAACATTAAAAAAATGAAGATGAAGAGATCAACAGAATAAAGATGAAGACAAGACGAAAACGAAGATGTACTACAAAAAGAGGAATGTTGCTTCACCAAGTTCAGTGAAAAACTCCTTTACATGTAGAGACAGATACCATCGAATTAAACGTGCCGTCTCAGAACATCGTTATGCGTTTATCTGGCTCTTTAAAAACATTGGTATTGTGGCGAGTTATCGTTGGCATTTACGATGAAATAATTATATGAGTCGTCATTGCCAACAACATTGTTTATGTGAGAGCGTAGGCTTCTGCGGCCGGAGTCAGTATTTACTTCGCTGTCCGGGTGACGCCTGGTCCATGACGAAGGTGCAGTAATTGAAATATTGTTTATTACAATAGAGCAGCTTTAGCGTTAGAGTTAGCGTTATTGCAATAGAGCGATGACTAAGCCATCGAAAACAAACGCAAAGCCATAAAAAACACCATTATTATTTCCTTGTTAAACTCATTTCACGCAAATGGCCGTGAAAAGCACGCCGAGGACACGTCGTGTTTTCCTTGAAATAGGTTCTCCAACACATTGCGTAAAAGTTTCAAACAGCATATTCTAAAGTATTAAAAATATTTTTTGCATTAAAATCTAGCACAATTCTACAATTTTGTTTAAATCCACAATTGTATATTATTATCAAAGAAATTTAAGAAACGAAACCCACAAACCAATCAATGTTTTCAGTTTTGGTATCTTATAATTCATCTTTTAAAACTATCTGTAATATAACACATACACGCTAGCCAGAAATATCGTATTTTTATATTTTTAATAAGGATGTGAAATAATGCCATGGATTTGAAATTTTAAAATCTAGTTGATAAAAAAATGGTAACACCATAACTTTTCTACTCTAGGAACCTCCCCTATAAGGGAAAAATATTAGTTCCTTATTTCTATTACTATCAACAATGCAATTTTATTTTCATTTCTATAGAACTTCCTTTCACATAGACTTTTGGCGAGATTAACTACTATTAAAATGTTACACATCTAGTTCAGGAAATCTAATTGCCTATATAATCGCATGTACACAAATTAGTAATTGTACGTTGCGTTCCAATGAGGCGACGGCAGCAACCGTCTATAAAGTAGTTTTATTTGTGTAAGGAGTAACTGTTTCAACGATTAGAACATTTATTATTAGACCTTTTTCTTACCTTAAGAGATAGTTTTACCTTTCAAGCAATATCGAATGTATACGAAAGAAACCGAAACCTACGCAGTGCGCAATCATTTAATGGAAATTCCGGTGTATTCTTACAGCCAGTGTTTACAATTTATATATTATTTCATAAAGGCTCCAAGCCATTGCTCCTTGAGTATAAGAACTGCATGGGACGAAGAGAAATTAAGCTATTGCCTTTTATATGTACCAGCTTTTGATACCGTGTTATTTCCAGCCCCCAAATCGCGCGATTTGAACGTGAAAGTTTTGTGGCAACCAAAAGTTCAAAAAGTACACTTTTCGTTACATGGCGCCCAGAGGGCAGCACGATGCAGAGAGCTGGGAGGTAAATGATATGACATTAACTATTAAAAGTAGCGATAAAAGGAGAAATATTTCATTGAAATTGACAGGCTAGGGAGTCGCCAGATGTTTTAGCTTTTGTTAACGAAGACTGGAAAAGAAGGCAGAACGGTTACCGACGGGGTGGTAGTGGGACGTGTGAGGTGATGTCTTTTCAACCAACCGGTTGCGAATGTGTTTGAAAAATACAGTGTCGAACCGTACAAAAGTAAAGATATAAATAAGTGAATAATGGAAAGGTGAATATAGGTATGGAATTTTAATTTGGATAAATGGCATTTTTCTAGAAATCAACGGAGCGAGGGCTGCCGATGGTGAAGAAGGTATCACTGCATACAGGGAAGTGCAAAACCTTTTGAACTATTTTAACGCGAATAAATATGAGAATTCCAAGAATGCTTTAGCAAATAAGATATAATATTAAGTTTGGAAAGTAAAGGGCCATTAGAACGCGCATACAATATGAATGATTTGTTTTCTTTGGGAGTAAATAAGTGAGAATGAGTAGGCTAATAAAGTGATATTTTCAAAGGGTATACCTTTTAAAAAGGACCTATAACTTTCCTCCAATATAATTTATTTAATCTTCTTCAGTGGGGCATGCCATTGAAAAGGACCTGAATATAATTTTAATTTAATCTGATATGCTCATAAAATTACAATTATTTGCTGTCAATACTAATATTTATGTTCACTCTTTTTATAGTTTTATTATCTCTTCTCAACTCTTCACGTCTCTATTTTGTAATTAATTATTTCAATGACATTCTCTTTTAATATTTTATTAATTGTGGGCATCGACATACGATAGCTTACCTGGTCGTATGCAGACAGGTTGTCCATACAAATCAGCAATTTCTTGTAATGGGTCATTACATGAGAGGAATATAATTGATAATATTTGTTGGTAAATGATAGCCATGAAGAAAGCAACAACAGTAATGGGAAGAGATGAACAATATAGACATTATAAATAAAATGGAAGTGAACGCGTGTGTAAATAGTACGTAGGAATGTAAAGAATATTGTGACAGAATTAGTTGAACATGATGGACACGTGAGCAATTTCCGTGAGAGTAAGATTGAATAAATAAATTAATTAATTACGACAGAAGCAAGGAAGCAGAAACAGATTGGACGCATAAACGAATTCGACCAATGGGAATAGAGAGAATCCAATACTAGAATTCCAGATGAGCAGACCAGACAAAGAGAGACGCGATTTTGCGCAGTTCACGCAATATTGTTGATGACAATACACTGGCGAATAATGAAAAACTCGAGAGACGAAGTTGGGACTGAATGGTGATAAGACCTTGGAAGTTTAGATCCACGATTTAAAGATATTTTTGTCGAGTTATTAGGAGTTCGAAGTTAAACTGAACATGTGTTTGAAAGTAATAAAACGCAAACAATTGCATTATAAGTGTAACAAAGTAGTATATTAGCTATTGGTTAGGGACATTGATGTAATTTTAATGATACGAGTACGTATGTCAACACCGATATTGGTGACAAGTGATGGTGAAAGAGTGAACTGGTTACGACAGTCAAAGGTGCGGATTTGGCAGAAACAGGAAAGTAGCATTGGGGAAATTTTATTGAAACTGGGAAACTATAAGAACAAGTTTTGTTCAAATAAATTAAGATTAAATTAACATGGGGAGAAAGGAAGGCCATGCATGCATTAAGGAAGGGAATATAAGAATAATTGGAGATTCAGAATTATCAGATTGAATTAAATGTTATAAATATAAACGATTGTTTGAAATTTGTACTCTTTGTCGTCTAAATAAAAAATGTGTTAAGTGTATTTATGGATATTTTACAGAATACTGCTAAGTAAAATTGGTCCAGAAGTAAGTCTTGTTTTTGTTGAGTAGTAAGAGGTACCCCAATAGTATTTTTGGAAATCAAAGAAATCACAACGCGTTACAATCTACAGGAAGGCTATCGGAACTGCAGAATGTAAATTTTATCATGATCACGTCATTTCGGCTGATAAATATTCAAATTAGGGCAAGAGACAACATCGTATAAAATAAGTATAATTAATAGCAAAGTAGTTGATGTGCCAGCGTGGCGAGAATGTAACATTGTTCGCATAAGGTAGCCGGGAAGTAAAGTTATCAGATTGCCCCCCCCCCCCCCAGGAATAAATACTACGGTATATTGAATAGGCTGAAGTGAAATGAGGTCAGATTGGTACGCTCGATGTGGGGAGATAGTTGTTTACAAATAAAAATGTTTATAAACAAAGTTCAAAATGACAATCGCCCAGATTCTGGAAGATTCTGCTGACTAAGAAGTTGAATGATTGCAACTAAATATAAATTATAAATCCTGTTTTCAAATAACAAATATTTATTGCAATTTAGTTATTAACATTGCCTAACGAGCTCGATTATCTTTAACATAATTTTCTATTATTGTCCATCCTTATACAAATCAATTTAAGTGTTCGTGCCTTGCTTCGTCTTCGCACGTATTAAAGACCTCGGTTGAATTCCGGATGACGAAACGTCCAATGACATCGACGTCTTCTTTCTTCAGTCGCCACAATGATGTATCTTATTTCACCCTGCTTAACGCGATATTACACGGTGTCAGTTACTAAAGAAAAATGTCAACCCACGACTTTGCCAAATTATAATCCGATTTGTTGGACAGTTATCATAAATTAATACTCGTACAACGTGATTCTTCCCTATCCTTCACCTCGGGCGGGCGCCTTTCCGCATCACTTCCTAATATTCACAAATAAAATGCTAAAGGAATGAAAAAGTTACGACTTATTCCGTAATCTTATTTGGTTTCGCATAGACATGTCCGTTTCTATCCAATCCACAATTATATGACACTTGTATTAATATTATTCAAATTCTTTTTATGCTATTCTGAAAATAATGATGACTATTCAACTCGTGAAATTAAAATGTTATTTGTAAATTTTAACTATATTTAGGGTTTAACGTATACATACAAAATCCCCCCAATCAGGCGGGAGTTATCTCAAAAAGTTTATCGCTTTTCTATCCTGTTGTTCTTACCTGTTCTGTTCATGGGTTGAAGAAATGCGAGTTAGAGTGAGGGTATTAGTCACGAAATTGGCCACTAGATATTTATAAAGCAATGCCAAATCTCTGGAGAATCAGTCATGCCTTCGCAAACGTCTGATAATTTGCGTTCTAACTTCTCAGGTGTTCGATGTTATTTCCTCTAATAAATCTTACCTACTTGTTATTTTCTTTAGATTTTGGAAGGAAAATAACGAGATAGAAGTTCTTGTCTTCAAAGAAAATTGTGTTCTATTTTCGCGCCAGTGAGATGTGTTAGAATGTGTCTCAGTGGGCTCGATGCGAGTTTTTGCCTCATCTGTTTATTGTGCCAGAGAGGGGGAAGCAAGGTCATCGTTCAAGAAAAGTTGCACGAGTAATACCAGATATGTTGTTCTCGGCTCGACGGTTGGAAAGGGGAGATCCCGCTCCCTCCTTTTCATAATTACGCCTCCTCCAAATATCATTTCTGTTTATTACAAGGTGCTTTGATTCCCTCACTTGATATTTTATTCTACTGCGACTATTCATTTCTTTCGGGCTTGTCTATTTAAGCCCGCTACCATTATAATCTGTCAGTGTCTCCTACGTTTGCATGAACACAAACATATTAATATAATACTCAATAAATATTATAATATTGTTAAAAGGGGGATCTTGGCCCATCACAATACAGAGAAATATATCGCCTTCATTCAGTTGAAGTTATATGATTTGTTATCACAGCATCTGATCTGGCTCCGACGGAAGTTCCAATTTGGTAGAGATGAACCTTCAACAGTACCACCGTTTTCGGAGATATTGGATGGTTCTAGATGTTCGTTATGTGGATCCATATGGATCTTGGATAGTAATATGGAAGAACATACTCCGCATTTCTCTGAAAATCAACAAGTTGTTCTGTTGTAAATTTTCCACTACTGAGTATCTTGACGGACAAGCTTCTTTGAATCTAGAGACGGTCTCCTATCTGGATTTTGCTCTCTCCATATTTATAATTATAAACTTATATATTATAAACTTCTATTTCTGAGGCCCCATTTTCCCTTCTGTGTAGTAAAAGCATCACATCAACTCCTTCAATTCATCCCGTGTTCATCTCTGACGATGACTTCGAGCTACTGCCGACTTCTTAAGTTCCTGGGACTAACATCCGAGGTATGGCCAAACGTCAAGACGGCATTAGCTCGGTTTCTGAGCAGGTAAAGGAACAAGGCATGTTACGATTTATTACATTTCTTGCTCTGTCCATTTTGCTCATTGGTTTTAAGTGAGGTTTCGCAGAAAGCAAGTTCGAGTTGACATATCACACTTAACCCATGGGTTATTTCCTGTAATCCGTTACGGCGACCCTCAGTGGCCTCGGAACATCCTCCCACAGGGCCCAGCAAGGGTCCCTCCGATCGCCATTTTGCATTGCTAAAGCCTACAGGATTTTCACTGACTGCTCAAGGCAGCCTCCTTCGCTGGCTAATGCAAGTTTCGGGCCTTTACTCAAATTAGAGTCCTAGTGTGCCAACCCAGTTTCCCTCCTGTACCTCCATTGGCCGATATCAGGAAGTCCAAAGGTTCATGACCCTTCCCTCTCCACTTGCTTTCTGCTATGAATGTAGTCGCTCCTAACATGAAGACAGACGCTGCGGTTGTGTTCGAGGTGCCTCTTCCGTCTTCAGCAATCTTCCATTCTTCTTCAAAGATGTGGTTGAGACTCTCCTTTGAAATACTTCTTCGTCTGACCCCTCACCTTCATCCTGCTTAAATAGGATGCTGAACAGCAAGGGAGCCAGGCTACCGTCGACATCGCTCTCAGGGTCACGAGGGTATACAAGCTACACCACCAAATCTAAGGTTGTGTACTCCCTAGGTGTTGTTCTTTTATTTATTATTATTATTATTATTATTATTATTATTATTATTATTATTATTATTATTATTGTTGTTGTTGTTGTTGTTGTGTGGTCTCTGTAACTTCCATCAATAAATACTTTACAAAGAAACTCAAAAATCAATTACACCTGTAATAAAATTGAAGCAAACAATTGACTGAAATTAACTAAAATAGTTACATATATTTATTGTGATTCAGATAAGTAAACTGCTACTCTGAATTTTTGAAAAAATTATCATTTAATGCAAAAAGAATTAGAATTTCATAAATTGTTAAAAATATAAATTTATACCCTTTTATAAACTGAATAATGCAGAAAAGAATGCTTTCATAATGAATGAATAATGGAAAATTTGCAAATAGATTGTATAATTTTTATTGAAACATAAACAATATATTATTATCCTCTCAAAGAAAATTGTAATTATTAAAAAGTTAACTTCATTTTCTAAAAACCAAGCCCTAAATTGGAAATATTTAACCACATACTAAATGAATTATTAAATAACCAGCAAGAACTGACCAAATTTGTAATAAGTAATTACATCTGCAGTTAAACTTGTTAAACCTGTGCATTACAAAATAAATACTCAGAAACTTCTATTGAGAGTTTAGTTTTAAAAGATGAAAATTGTAAATTAATTTTTTAAATAAGCGTTAACTAATTTGAATCACTTTACTTCGTAATTTTCTTACACCTGGCTGAAGCTTTTGATACTGTCAGACATAAATATTTTTGAACAAATTAGAAAAGCTTGAAAGAGAAAAGTTTACATCTTTAAAAAAGTATTAATTGACTACAGTAAGTGATGAACAAATGGTGGAATCCTGTGTGTTAAAACGAACAATACATGAACAACAAAATTATTGGTTTTGACATATTTCAAATCTTACCAAAGTAGGATGACCAAACATACATCATTTCCCAGCAAAAAATACATCTGAACAGAATTTGGAACTTTGGCAAATGTCTTCTTTTAATGTTCTCAAATAAGTTACAAACGTATATACAGAGTGCTACTCATAGTATAGAGAAAGTTATGTAATGCTCCAGAAAATAATTTAGACATTTTAATGGAAATACATGTTTTGGGGTCCCGTCACCAAAAATGTAGTTTTATTCAAAATATTTGTCTACCCATCCATGAACAATACTAGTGGCTAAACTAAAGGATTTCTGACAAAATAAATATTCCCGGGGTGATCTGCCCCATCTCAAAACTGCAATTTTGAAAAGATTTCTTTAAATTTGAGGGGTACTTTGCATAAAGCCTCTGGGACATTACCAAAATTTTCTTACAAATGGCTCAATTTTTTTTTAATGTCTTGAAAGAAGCAAGCTTTCTTTAAAGAGCAATATATGCTTACAAAGATGGCATAGGTCTGATCTTCACTGTTACTCTGAATTTTCGAAAATTACAAATGTTTGAATTTTTTTCAGCATCTTCATACAACATTGCAGATAACATTTTTTTCTCAAAATGAAATTTGTTCTTTAATATACACCAGGTACATTTTTAGAAAATTGTAGCAATTTTTTAGCATTACTGAGTGAAATATAGACAACATTAAAAACAAGATTTTCTCCAAAATGGCTCTATGTTTTGTAGGGATGCACTGCATAAGACAACATAAACACCATTTGTTTTTCAAATAATATTTAACACATCTATCACATCAATATTAATTACATTACCAGGAATTTGTATACTTTATAGTATTAATCAGTGCAAGTGCTTCAAATAATATTCTAGTTTCTCAAAAACTCAAAAAGTTTTCCATGAAAATGAACTCAAAATTACACGTTTTTAGAAACACTTAAATGTTATTTTCTCAAATGACACCCAACAACTCCCTCTTTTGTTTACAGATAGTATTAAATGCACTGAATAGCATGACATTAATGCCATTTTGATGTATTCTTTTTGGGTTTTTTTCAACAATAACACAAATGTATTTTTAAAAATATAGTTTATCAGTGTTAATATTTACATTATGGACATTTTTTACGCATTCTTGCATTTATAAGTAGAAGTGTATCAAATGACTTCCAACAAAGTTTCTCAAAAACTCAAAAGTCTTCTGCAAAAATAAGCTCAAAACAACACATTTCCACAAATGCTTAATCAACATATTCTCAAAAACAACTCCGAATTTTCCAACTAAAATCTGCATTTAGGACATGAGTAACTCTTCTATAAAATGAGTAAAGTCATATTTCAGATCTACCATTAGGGTACCGAAAAATTGAAAAAATATCTTTTGGTCAACACTATTGCTGACAGTTCAGAAGAGGATGGGGCAGGTCCGAATTGTTAGCCAATAGAGATCAGGAAACCAACAACTACAAAAATGACTACGCCATTCTTTAGTACTACTAGTTTAGGTTTTGAACAGAGCTTATATCATGCATACGTTTTCACTACCTCTCTTGGAGAAAAAAATTAATCATGGAAACTCTTTCTATTATAGACATGATCACAGAAACTCTCAAAAATAGAGGAAGAGCATCTTCTAAGAAGAAACAAATCTCAAAGAGATGCAGTTTACTGAAAACAGTGTAAAAACTTTGAGAATGAAATCCACACTCCGTGCCTTCAATACTATGTAGCAATATACTGAATTGAATGTTTTTAAGTACATGAAATCATCCCCCCCTCTTTGGAGGGTGTAGAAGTATTTATTTTGTATATTCACTTAAAGGCAACCAAAATTGATAATATGAAGTGTTTTGACCAATATTCAAATTATGTTCAGTATGATCAGTCACCAGGAATATTTGAAAAGAAAGAGGAAGTGTTAACAAAAAATGTAGGGGTAAACTATTTTAAGAACTCTCCTTCAATTGAGTGAAACTCAGAATTGTTGAAAATTGCAAAATTTGTTTTCTGCATAATAAGTCATAATGTAGACATACGATTGTTTTCCTTAATGAATATCTAGTGAACAAAAGAAAGGAATTTCAAGAAGGGGGCAATTACCTCTCTAAATATAATGTGACTAATATAATTTCAAAAGATAAAATGTTCAGAGTTTAATAATTATTTGATTGTACATAGTACCAAAAGTAATAACTTCATTTGTTAAATACTCGCGGTATTGAAAGGAAAATAATGATAGTAGTAGTAATTGTAATGATGACGAATTTTTAAATAAATGATAAGGTGCTACATTACTATTGAAATGAAATGTCCAATGACACAATAAATTATAAATCATTGCCTTTTGTAATTGAAATATAAAGTGATGACTTGAATAATTTAGAAGTTGTTCAAGTGCCCCTTCTTACAGCATTGAGTAGTGTCAAATAGGTCTCTAGTGAAGTTTCATCTCTTCCAACTTTAAAGTTATGGTCACTCTATATCAAAGTGAGTAAATTAATATCATTTTCCAAGAATATTGCAATAATAGTTTAGAAACATACGTAATCAAAAGTAATGCTGGATATGGAAATGAAAACCAGTTTGAGATGACAAAATTGTTACATGAAAATTTTACTGTTTAAACAAAGAAAGCTGTTTTCTTAAACTGTGGCAATAAAATGTAAAGTGAATCTATAAATAATTGATACTACAATTATTGTAAGCTGCAAATTAATGAAGCCAATTGTATTCATAGACACACAGAAATTTTTAGCATTCAAGTTACCATGTCTTCATACACAAAAATCATTTGGACCTGATTACAACTGATTTTTCTTAGTTACTGAAATTTTTGATTCTCATTGGCCACTGAACATTTAATGATAATTATAATATGCTTTACTCTGGACAATTGCATTATATTGTTTCTCAACTGCAAAGTAAAATATGAAAATCAATACCTTTGAAGAGCCTAAATATATTGATTCAAACATGCTAACGAAATCAGAGTTTCAACTCTCACATTCACTACTTTCATTTTCAGCTTTCTAAAAGAAAAGCCATTGTCTTTATCGCCTTTGTAACTACCACCAAGTGACAAAAATGAAATTGCTTTTAAAAATTCCTTAGGAAGGAGTTTACAGAAATATATTTATGTTATCATTTAGAGTTCAAAAGAGATTGACTTTTCTTTTTTAAATATGGATTATTTGTCTCCATCTTATTCATAGGAAGCAATGTAAATTTCAATCATTATCATTACAACTTTCAAGAAAAATATTTGATAAAGAACTTATGTATTGAACGAAATGGATTCCTACAATTACAAATTTCTCAAAAAGACTGGATGCCAAAGATCTACTAACACCAAAAATAAAAGAGAAAGAAGTACACAAAATCATAAATATGTAAATTATAAAGTTTTCAATGTTTCCAACAGATGAAGAAGAAAATATAGTTTTTTAAAAACCTTAATAAACAATAAATTATGATTCCAACAAAAAAACACAATCAACAGACTGTGAAAACACAAATAGTAGACTAACTAATAATTTCATTATCATTTAATTAATTTCATATCATAGTGAATAGTTATTAGCCTTTCCCATTAGCTGTTTATATTATTTCATTACATTAACAATTTTTTGTAGCTCCAACCACCTCTGCCATGAAATCCTCATTAATAGAAATCCCTAAAGTCAAAAATTATATGAACAAGAATATAATTTTCCTTCAAATCAGAGCACCATGAGTTGAATTCATAACCCAATATTTTGCATATTTCATGTCCCCCTCCCCCTGTTTTTCTTTTTCTTACTTCTTTTTTTGTTGCAGATGTGAATATGACTCTCAAACAATACCAGACTAATAATCATTAAAACTAGGTACTCTTAGTCTCAGATGAAAGACGATATGTGCAGTAGGAAACAAGGAATAAAAAAGGAAAAATCTAACAAAGCAAAAATGTTAGTAAATACTTCATGTATAATATGAATATTGTTGACATATCCATTTATTCCACATACACCAATACATATGAAGTAATTCTAACATAGTATTTCAATTGCTGGGATCCTTCATTTGGACACCAAAGAAACAAATCTCTCATGTGATCACAGAGGAAACTGACAGTTGCATTGTCAGATCAAAAGCATCAGGCAACACAATAAAATGGAATAAGAACACTATACATGTTTTCCAGCTACTAACCAGGAAACATGGAATGGGTTGGAGAATAAGGATAAGTAAACACATTCAAATACATTTGTAGCTTTTAAAACACATTTAATAATCAAATCATTATTTCTTTGCATTAACTTATGATAAATTAAGTGATATGTCAAATAACATCTGTTTTGTAAATAAGCCTACTGTAAACCTAGAAGTTCCATGCTTTGTCGAGAACAATAGGAGTAAGTCATGCATGCCTCTTTCCAAGTCAGCACTGCCCTAAGAGGTAAAAGGAATTACGAAGTATATTATAAAGGGTGCAAAAATGCACCATCTCCACTTCACTGTACAAGAAAGCTGATATCATCTTCATGAAATATAATATTGTTTAATAAAATATGTACTGTGCCAAACAGCATAAATGCACTGGCAGTAGTTCATACTGCACGCTGGTTTTGATCATGTGTAAACTCTAAATGAATTACACAAAATTGCTTCATAATTGGTTGGCACATGTGAACCCAGATTCCCTAGATAAACAAAGATGTGTTTCTCATTTTAAGAGCTGACTTTACACTGCAAGAAAATATTCTAATATTTTACTATGGTAACTTAAGCAGTTACGATTCTCTCCAAAAATAATTTGGGAAGGGACCATTACTCCAAACCAATATTTTAACACCTACTTTAATGTTTATCCTGCAACATTTGCATCAGAAACTTACTATAAATAAAGGAAGAAGAAATAAATGAAATGATATTTTTATTACTAGAGTACTATTAATTCCATATTTAATTATTGGATTACTTTTTAACCTAAACAACACACATTTAAACTAGACAAGAAAATGTGCAAAAATTATAGTTGTAAAACTTAATCAGAAAAGTACCTTGAAACTCTATAAGGCAATGTACGTTGGCTCCAAGAAAATTATTTAACTTCACAGTAGTGTTTCAAGCATCACTACATATAAAGTATTTTGCCTTTAAATGGCCTTTAAACTAATTACTTCAAGTAATCTTAAGAGAACTACATTAATTACATGAAATACTCTCTCTTCAACCGATTCAATCAATGAATAGTGTCAAGAATGAAAAATAATTGTAGTCACTTGTGAACAAAATACACTTTCTTCCAAAATATCCTCATCAGGATACTTCATCCTCACCACTGACATAGTTTATTATCAAGAGATTCTTGTCACTGTGGGTTCTCAACAATATTTACCCATGCAGCATTAGATGCAGTCTCTCTCGGAATGCGAATCTGCACCAAATGAACAGGTCCACCGGGACTCTGGATGGTTTGTGATGGTGCTAATGTAGTAACAGTGCCTTCAGGTAATCCGTTTTGACCATCCTCGTAGCCTTGTGCAGAGAGAACTCTCGGTGTTGCAGGCACCACCAGAGCATGGCGACCCTCTCCGCCTCGCCCAAAGCTAGAAGTAGTGGTGATTTCAGCAATAGATCCTATTTCATTGTGCAGGCTGGCCAACTCACTGGGGTCAGCAAAATGAACAGCGCCATCTATTATGAGATGTTCCACAGCTTCTTGTACAATGTGTTGACCATCTGCATTTTTTATGTCCGCATCACCCACCATTACTGTTTTTTCGGCGTAAGTGCTATCACCTTCTTGTTGTATAATAACGTGATCCTTCAAGTCTGCAATATAAACCTTGGTTTCTTGATCTTGGTGCTGACCGAGGCCATCCACAATAGTCATCTCCACCTCTGTGGCTTCGGGGACCATTTCCTGAGCTTCAGGGTCTTGTAAAATATCTTCTTCAGTTGTCAAACGAGGCTGGTTAACTACAATGGTGTCATTCATGTGCCCTTGTGTCTGCATGTGATTGTATAACAAAGGTTTGCGCATAAATCCCATGCCACAGACCAGACATTCGTAAGGCTTTTTGTCACTGTGAACGAAACGATGGGCATTTCGGTTATCTCGACTGTTAAATGCTTTCCCACACACTTCGCATTGGAAGGGCTTCTCTCCCGTGTGAATGCGGCGATGTTTCTTAAAGTGCTCAGGATAAACAAAAGTTGCTTCACAGGTAGTGCATTTGTAAGGGCGCTCGCCTGTATGGGCAGCTTTGACATGATAGTCTAGTAAACGCCGCCGCTTAAAACCTTTCCCACATTCTGTGCACTTATAACGCTTGTCTTGGTAGTGGGTTGCCCTCTTATGTGATTGCAGGTTGCTGCGCTGACTAAACGTTGCCCCACAGAACTCGCACTGATATGGTTTCTCACCAGTATGGGTACGTTCATGATCTCGAATCTCGGCTTTCCGAGCAAATGCCTTGCCACAAGTTCGGCAAATGAAAGGCTTATATCCAGAATGAACCACTGAATGAACCTCCAAGTTCCGAGCAGTTCCAAAGGCTTTGCCACATTGATCGCAGACGTAATCTCGAAGACCTGTATGAGTGCGTTCATGCTGTGCAAGATTCTGAGCACTCAAAAAAGTTTTACCACATTCACCACATGAAAACGGTCTCGGTCTCACTTCGTGTGTTTTTGTGTGAGCTTTATAAGTGTACTTGGAAGCAAAATCTTTACCGCACACTTCACATGCATAGGGGCGGACCCCTGTGTGGGTGTTGATGTGCTCATCCAAAAGATTTCGTGAACTGTAACGTTTTCCACAGGTCTCACAAGTCCACAATTTAGACTGAGGATAGTGCATCCTTTTGTGAACACGAAACAGGCGTAAGTTACTGAAAATTCTATTGCAAACCTCACACTGAAAATCGCCTTCCTCTGTAGCCACATGTTCGTCTAAATGAGCTGAAAGTTCATTACGTTTTCTAAAATCCATCCCGCATATGTCGCATACATACACACGTATGTTGTGTACGCTTTTCATGTGATTCACAATGCCCTTCATGTCCCCCATAACCTTTGCTTCTGCAACGCACAACAAGCAAGTGAAGTCTGTACCCTCTCGACATATAATTTTCTCTGGAGCCTCGCCTTCCTGGGCATCTCCCGCTTTTTTCTTAGCTGACAGCTTTCCGACTCTACGTTTAGTAGTGTCTCTGGAATCATCATCATCTTCTGGCTCTTCCTTAATTTTCATAAGTGCTCTGGAACCATCCTCCTCTCCTTCACCCCCACCACCATCCTCTTGATTTGCAGCCTCTGCATAATCACTTTCATGGTCGGACATCTCAACTTCACACAAGGTATTCTCCTAAAACAAATTTCAAAAGTGAAATATTTTCATGTATTAAAAAAACAATACAAAAGTTGATAAATTTAAAACAACACTGAAAGCATTTTCATAAGAAAATATTGTATTTTATTTTGATATGCCAACTCAACTCCGCAGAAAAAAAACAGCAAATATTCTATCAGAGATTCACGAACCACCTCAATATTGAAAGAAGACAAAGTAGATTCAACATGGATAGTTCTTAGGTAAGAGTTAAATAACAGCATATGATTTTGTAATCTATTGTTGAAGAATTTTGTGTTTTCTCTCAATTCCATAATTGAAATGTTTACTTAATAAGAAAAAGAAAAATATTTTCCTCTTGACTTCAATATCACTAGAATTCTAATCACATTCACTTCTACAATCTACTTCACATCCATCTAATACTGATGAAATCTGTAAATCTTTCTGGTTAAACATCTGTTATTTGTTATATTCTTTTCACTTACTGAATTAAAATAGTGAAATAAATAATTTAATATAAGTTAAAACTGATTACCATTAGCTGCAATAAATTGATGCACATAGTATTTCCCAAAAGACATTTGTGAAAGTTCTGTGAATATCTCAATACTTATTTACCTATTAATATCACTCTTAATGTTTCATATTATTTACTTCTAAAGCATTCACTGGTTCATTTGGGAAAATAGAAACTTCAGCTCATTTTTAAATTACTGGAAAGTATTCATCAAGGACAAAATGTAATGTTTGTATTATCTGTGAACATTTTACTCTGATTTTGCTGCATGAGAGAAGAGGGGGATGGGGTGATTTTGTTGCCAATTCTATAAAATCCAATCTGTAGCTTGTTTGACGTTGTTATAATTTCCTCTTACACATGTGGGAGGAAAAATGAATTCTAAATGTTGGCAATTACATTCATTGCTATATTTTATTCATAATTCAATTATGTATGATAAAAAGAGCATCGAACAGTTTCCCAGCTTGAGAAAATGATAGAAGAAAATACTAAGGCAGTCCAGAGCTTACTGTCACTTGTTATCACAAAAGAATATTAAGTTCTTGGTTGTTTGTGCCCCCCAGTAACATTAAAAAACTCAGAATGAAAATTATTTCCTTAGTAACATAATAAGAATTAAGAAATCAACCTGGGATACCTCCTGATATTTTAAGATTCAATAATCAGTTATTAATGGAATAAACCAACATTTGAATTGGTATATTTCATAGTAATACATTCATTGACTCAGATTGTAAAATTGTATACTGCAAAATTGTTTTTGTCTTGTGCACCACACAATTTGAATGTAAGTTTACAATGGATTACAAATGACAATATCAGTAGAAAATAAATTATTACAATAATAAAGTAAAATTTTTGCCTCACGAATAGAGGAATCATTTCACTGTGCCCATAAATTTGAACTCAAATATATATGCAATATGAATATAAATGCAATCATTAATTAACTCTTTTTTTAAAGAAAAGAGTTCCTTCCAAAAGAGCAGATTTCCCTTTTGTCAGAAATGTTAATTAATTTATCACGAATTGATTAATGGACATATTATAATACAAAAGAAGAGGATCTACATTAGTTTTAAAAAATAACATTATTAAATCAAACATTATGGATAAATATCATGCAATAATTAGCCTATGTACTGTAGGTCAATAACACACAATAATAACCAAACCTGTGCTTACATTTTTAAGTAAATCAATATGATTCCATAGTTTTTTACAAACATTCACCTAGAGCACCAATTTTGTTAAAACTTAATTTAGAAATTTCATCTATTACAAAACTTATTACCTTCTGATCATAATCTTCTTCGCTGTTAGGAGGGGATTTAATTTTTTTGGGAAGAGTTTTCTTACGACCTCTCTTCACAACATTGCCATCCTCTGATCCCAGTGGGAGTTTACGATCATCGTCTTCATCTAGTACTTCTTTCTCACCTTCAGTCTGAATTTTCAATGTTCTTTTATAATTATTGACTAAATCTAACTTGATTTCTGAAAGCCTACATTCTATTTCATCAGCTTCATTTAAGAGTTTATAACACTTCTTACATATTACATGACTATGCACAGAATCTTCAGTAACTTCTTGCTCTAAAAACGTTCCGATTAAGGTTGAAACTGGCTTTTCTGATGATGTTAACAGTGTCTTGTGAAAAATTTCACAACTATTACGCGATGAGACTCCTAAACGACTATTACATATTAGACAATTGGTATTCTTAGGAGTGGATGACTGCTCTTTTTCATTGTCTGCAGTCACATCTCGAACTTGTTTAACCTACAACAAATAAGAGGTATTTAATGTCTATGAAAAAATACTGTACATGAAATAGACACAGTTGGCAATTAAGATTCATCACAGTCTTACGTACCATTCAACTTTTATTCTATTTATACATTAATTCATGCACCCATTTACTACACAAAAAGGCAATTTATGTTTATCATACTGAACAATCAATGTCTTTTATAAAATTCTTGATAAAAAATAGTTTGTCATTAAAATCAAGTTTCATAAAGGGGTGAAAATACATAATCAGAAGCTGTAATTTACTACAAAATAAAAACAAAAAAATCAAAAAGAATCATATAAAATACATTGATTGAACTAACTAGTAATAAAAAAAGTAATATTACTGAATATATTTACCTCTATATAAATGGTATGTTTTGGGGATGACATTGTGAATTGAAGATACAACCAGACATCACAATTCACCAATCACTCATATCCTCAGCTTCATATTCTCAAGACTCTGAAAAGGGAGCTATAGTGCTTTTAGAATTATAAACAAATTTGTTAAAAACCATAACCCTAAAATTTCCAAATTGTGCATGTATTTTCGTACAAAATACTAATGCTAGTTTTTATTCCGCATGACCCTGGAAGATCCATTATTTTTATGCCTTCGGAAAAGATGATATAGATAAAATTAATTATTAATTATATATTTTGCATCTGGTTCATACTTCAAAGAACAAGAAACCATAATGTGAAAACAAACTAAAATCTATGAAGTACCTTAATTACAAACGCAAAAATGGTCAATCATAAGTTGCCAGCCCTGCCCAAACAACATGGCGAAGAGAACCAAGCCTGTGAGCCAACTATGCTGCTGGTGCAACTGAACTTACTCCTAATTCAACTAGTATTCACATTAAAATTCTTATACGAAAAACATTATATTTCATCGGTACTACTGACGATAAATTTGAATATGAGTTTTAGAAAACTATTAAACACTTCGACATATTTTTCCCTTTTACAACAAAATATTTTTCAAGATGCGTAGCTGTAACCACGTCAGGACAGACACATTCCATTGGGCGTGAATCCACATTGCTGTTGGTCGGGAGTTATTGAAATACTTTGAGCACTCAAAGAATGCCTAGGAATTCATGTGTATTCTTCAAAAACATAAATTATTAGGCTCTAGGGTTTTTCTAAATATCCTGCAATTTTTTAATTAAAATTGGATGTTGGTAGAAGTAAATATTAAATTAATTTTTGTTGAATATTCATTTTCAAAATATTGTTCAGTTAATATTTATGTTTGCGATCTTTTGAGACAAAAATAAGAATCGGCAATATATTTAGTCATTCATTCTCACTAACTTACAATATTTAGAGCATATCGTATTCCGACGTAATGGGCGTAGTCGCATTGATAAGTACTTGAATTATTGAAAAGTAATATATAGTTGCCTAGGTCGTATGTTTGTGGTTTAATTATTGCTTAATTTTGTATCTTCAAATTAAGGCATCATTTTACTCCCAAAGGAAGGCCCATTCGTTGTCTTCTATTCTTAAACTCATCTACATATTCTCTGACTCTTCACCCTTTAATTGCTCAAAGGAAAAACACCTCTCACGAAGGAGACCGTTCCGAATCCAACCCTGGTTTACTCTGGTTTCATGAAATGAAAGTGGCCATGGCGTGCCGAACTTTGATGGGGGCATGTCAGAGGAATTTGTTGCACATAAAGAAATCAACTGCAGTAATTTCCTCAAAACTTTATTCCCAAGATTCGTGGATTCCCGAAGATAAGAAAACTCACACTGGGCAGGCATGTTAGATGTGCACAAACAATTATAGTCAGATGAACTTACAGTGAAATCCATCTGATTTGGATGCCTTTAGTTTTTGGATGAAATACCATATTTTGATAGGATTGCAAGAGATGTAGTAATGATTATGATATGTTCAATTCGTGTTTTTCGAAGTAAGAACGTATTTGACTCAACATCCTTAGACTGGTGTCCAAATATTAAAAGGGTTTCACTACAACAATTTTAAAGGTTTTATTTAGCGAAGAAAGAATTTTTTTGTTCAAATTTTTTAGTTTTCTCTATTTTGAGTATTTTTCATAGTTGTATATGTGTATCAAATGCCTTTTGTGTTTAATAAATAAAGATATCTTCCAGATTTGGGAAAAAGATGATTACAGACTGGCTCGATTTATAGACAGGCCAAAGCAAATTAATGAGCAGTTTGCTATTGATTTGATTGAAAAGACTCCTCCAAGTGCAAAGAAGGACAGAGTTGTCTGGTGTGATGGTGGTGGAGGCCCTACTGGACATCCTCGTGTCTACATTAATTTAGTAAGTGACATTTAAAGCTTTATTGGGTGATATTTCATTCACTTTACCAAAGATGCCTTTATTACGTAAGTGTACTTTTTTCTGTTATTATACTACTAATGAGATCTTGGCAAACACTGGACTTTAAGGGTTGAGTAAGAGTGAATAGTAATTTGTATTTCCCTTCCTTACCACAATTTGGTAGTGATGTGAACAGCCAGGCCTCACATTAGATTCAGACTATTACAGCTAGCAGTATTTAGATTGACGGTAAACAAACAAATGTTGTCATGGGCTCAAGGTTCATCCTGCAGTAGAAAATTAGTATAAAGCATTGTGCATTTTACTTACATTGCAATTTAACCCTAAATACTACCAACTACTCTTGAAACCCCAAAAAAATCTTCTTTTTCCGGAATCAAAACATTTTTGAGACAATTTTTCAGTTTCAGATTCTTCCAAGTAATTTTATTATTATCATTTTGTTACCTTGATTTTTTTATTTAAAAAGTGTTAGTAATTTTGCATTGGCCAGATTTGAAGTTAAAGGTTGAGGCTGGAATCTCTATGCAGACTTGGAACTGCACAACCAAAGCAAGTTGATTTAGCTGTAAAAGGATTTGAGCATACAAATACATTTGAATTTTGCAGTTCCCAAAATATAACGGGCTTACTAAAGTGACCAAACTAAAGTTAAAATTTATAGTTATTTAAACAATATAAACATAATACATAAACAATATAAACATATACATATAAACCTGGCCAACAAAGGTGAAATTATGTGACAAAATTGTACTTCCGTCTCGAAAAAAGCCTGAAGAAGCTGCACTCTAACTAGTTTGAGTGTAGCTTATGGTGGGTTGCTCTTCATTTCTAAGTACTATTGGCTAGTAATTAAATCTCTCTGGCTAATGGGCAATTAAAATATATGAACAATGTGGATTTTTTAAGATCCAAGGAATAATTTTCTAAAAAGTGATCCTTTCCTTCAAAGTGCCATCGGTAAAAAACCCTGTTATATCAAATCCTTGATTAGAAAAGATATATGTAGGATATAATTTATTTGAATGGTATTAAAGTATAAAGTTTCAATTGTGTTAACCAAACCAAACAATAGAACAAGTAACACATTTCAATTATCTGGGATGTGATATAAGTTACGACCGGAGCCAAAATAGTATTTGTAGGCATTCTTATAGAGTACACAGCATTTCTTATGGAAAACTAGAAATCAATTACTGGAGAATCCTATGCCCTCCCGTATCTCAATATAAGGAATACCATAAAGAAGAAGCTGTCTAAAGGTGTGTTCCTTCACGACTACGTGCCCATGCACAAGTCCCAGAAATTAATTGCTGCAATTAAAGATTGTGGCTTTGAAGAATTAAACTACCCACCCTAAAGTCCAGGTTGCGCCACTGTGAATACTTTCTGTTCATAAGTTTCAAAAAACTCTTGTTTGGTTGTCAATGTGTATTAAATGAACGAGTGAAGAGCGCTGTAAATGAGTACTTTGAAAGACTGGAAAATAATTTTTATTTTTCTGTAATATCATCATTAACAGAAAAGTGGAGGAAGTGTATTGAACTAGAAGGGAACCATATTGATAAGAAATTATACAATTTTCTATTTAACTTTATTATTTCTTAATTAGGTAGAAAACTTATTTAATAACTCTTGCATGACTTCCATGACATTCTATTAATTAGAATTTTAAATTACATAAATTGTGGATACTACTGATAACAGTAGAAGAACAGAGAGCAATGCTCTGAATAGAAGAATAAGTGGCAGTCTGATGACTATAAAAAGATTAAATACCATTAAATTAATCTTATGGCTTTTATGTGCAGTGGTATCATCTTACATTAAAGACAATGAAATCCATTTATAATTTAAATCAATCTGGCATCTGTACGCTAGAATGTTTTGTGACTCCAGTCACATCATGGTTCACATCACAAAAGGTTCGAGTAAGCATGTAGTGAACAGTGACATCCTTCTGTGTGTGTGTCTGCATTAGTGTTAAGATAAATCATTTCCTTTGCAACATATTCTTCTAACATATTATTCATAATTATAATTATGTCTTATTTTCTTTTTTAGGTTGTAACTTGTTATAACTAGCTAATAAGTAAGAATTTTTGTAGAACGTATTCATTGTAAGTACTGCATTTGAAATTTGTTTGATTGTTGCAGGATAAACCAGGAAATCATATCTGTGGATACTGCGGTCTTCGTTTCTACAAAAATCAACAGCATCATTAATATTTATTTAATGTGAACTCTATCAAATCAGTAAATATATTCAGAATTGTACATAGTGAATCAATTACATTATGATGTAGAAAAATAAATGTCACTAGTATTTGGAACATTCTTATGTTCAATATTTGTTTGTTATATTTATCCTTTGCTATCTTTGATAGAAATTCCTAAACATACGTTCATTGAAAAATTTGTCTGAAACTAGAAATGTATTTTGTGTGTTAGGGGATGTGATCGTGTTATTTTCATTAGGATATCACACTCTTATTGTTTCCTTGTGCATAATTTTCTGCATCTATTCTGCATAACTGCTATTCTCATGACTTTCGCATTTCTTATGTAATATGGGAATAGTTGTTCGAGCAAAAGGAATGGGAGTATACTTTTAGGGCAGCATTACATACAAGATACAAAAAAATATAATAATTAAAAAGTAAAATAAAATATTCTTCTAGGAGAGGGCACTTTTACCATACCTCATAGCCAGATATTTCAAGGGCAAAATAAGTAGTCAAAAATTTATTTCAAGGAATATGAAGAATTGTAGCAGTACATAGTGGTGAGACTTATTGAACTATAAATGCCAAAATGTATGATAATATTATTCACTAATAATGCCATAAAGATGAAAGATGGGAAAGAAAAATTGAAGTGGTTAATAATTGTAAGATTTCTTTAATTAGAAGCTCAAGCTAAGAATATTCACCAATGGTAACTTCTTGAATTTATGTAATACAGCATTTCTGAATTGATTCTACATTATATTTCCTAAAAGTTTGAAGAAAAATGTACCCAATGTATTACCTCTAGAGCAGCAATGCCTAAAACGAGATGAAAAAAAAATTATTTATAATGAATGGTGGTCCCCAATTTCATTTCTTTTATACAAAATTTAAATTTGTATTTATTTCAAGATTTTCATTATCCTGAGCGAGTCTATTCATGATTACAGCTCTTCTGGTCCACACAACTCTTAGAAATTTGTATGAATCTGTGATTTTTTAAGTAACAAAATCGTGCACTGAAGCATTATTTTATTGAAACTGAAAGATACTAAGTTTGATATGAGTAATAAAGTTTGATGTGATTAATATTTTTCTTGACAAGTTTATTTGTCAGTTCTCAGACAAGCTTTTTTTGTTTTTCACTTTTATTAATATTTCAACTTTTGTAGTTCAAATGTTGGGAAGGGGATCTGGAACTAAAGAGAATGTGTGCAGTTGATCCCCTCCCATACGTCACATACAGTTTTTACTCCTTTTTTTTGCTATATATATATCAAATGAAAATCCCTAATGTTTAATAATTACTATTATACATTTTCAATCTATTTGTATTTGATTGCCAACTCTATCATTGTCATCTTGTTTATTGCGTTTTAATTATTTTACTTTCTCGCACATTGCTTACGCAGAATATTGTAAAGAACTCATCCAGTATGTTTATAAATACACTGCATACCTTACACAATGAATTCAATGCCAGAAATATATTTTCATTTAAAGTTTTGAATAAAAAATCTATTGCTTGAAACTATTGAATTTTTGCACCAAATGTTCTATGATTTCAAATGAGTTTTACAAAATATGATGACTAAGATGTGATGATTAGGAGAGAAATAGTGTAATAAATAGTATTATATAACTTACTGAAGGTGAGAGAGTATGTGCTGTTTTAGCCCAGTTACTTTCTCGCTACTGCTTACGCAGTATAGATAAAATTATATAATGCTGCGCGGGGAGGATATCAAATGTTCGTCAGAAAAACTTATTGCCGAGCTGTGGTAACGAAAAAGTGAATAAATCCAGACGCTAAATATTGGGGGGCGGAGGGCAGAAAGAAAAACCTCTTAACACGAGATGTAGCCAAAATTCATGTTTTTTGGGTCCATGATACCGGTTGACGGCAAAATGTCTGTCTGAACAACGTCAGCGGCTAAACGGTTCAGTCGATTTTCTCTAAAATTAACATTCTCCAATCGATCTGGCTGATGAGGCGCCCCGTTGAATTTGAAATCGATATTTTAATTTTGGGGGGTACTTTACATGAAGCCCTAAGAACGTTTTCAAAATGTTCAAAACAAATGGCACCAAATTTTTTGTTTAAATATTGTTGTTGGATAATGTCAAGGACAGTGAAGAGAATGGCGCAGCCTTGTTTTTCGTTAAATTCCATTATTTTTCGTAAATTGCAAAAGTTTAATTTTTTCGGCGTCGTTCTACAACTAAAACATTAAAGACAGATTTTTTCCTTAATGAAATTTGTCTCTTAAAGATAGATTTTGAAATAAGGTCATGCACATTTTTTTGAAAATTCTATTACTTTTTGCACAATTTGGACCAAATTATAGGTAATTTTTAATTTTATTTAAGCAGTTTTTTCTAAGGAACAGAACCAATTGCTTGATTAACTTTTGACCTCCGATAGCGTAAAGGACGCTTAAGAGAATGGTGCAGGTGTCATGTTCGTTAAATTCCGTAATTTATCGAAAATTCAAAGTTTTTCTGGAGTCTTCCTAAAACTAAAATGTTAAAGATACATATATTTTTACCCTAAATGAAATTTGTTCCTTAAAGATAGATTTTGAAGTAAGGTCATGTACAATGTTTTGAGTACCTTTCGCGTGTTTCGTAAGTTTCCGTGAAATGTAGGTGATTTTCTATTGTTAAAACATTCGGTTTTTTTAACGACAGCGACAATTGTGACCTCGGATAATGTGTAGAACGCTATGGGGATAGCGCAGGGTTGTCTAACTGCCGGCCTGCGGTGCCATTTATTGTGTCCTGATTATGGCCCGCAAAAGGAACTGAAAGCATCCATAGCGGGCGAGAACATTACGCGCCTTGTTGGGGTCAACGCCCCCTAATGTAAATATTGGTGAAGTTTAAATTTTAATTTTTTTTCTAGTAAATTCAGAAATTCAAAATTATTCCAATGTCTTTCTCTGCGTTATGCATCGTAAGCCCTGAATGGTTCTACAACACCCCCTTTTGAGAGCAGGCGGCCATATTGTCAAGATCAATACGGGGAAGCCAGGTGTGAATTGCCCAATATAAATACGGTCCGCGACCGTATTAAAGTTTTTAGTTATGGCCCTTGAGGCCTTGCAATTTGGCCACCCCTGAGATGGCGTAGCCCTGGAATGCTGCGGGAAAAACGGCGAATTTTCGGCAAAACTCTCATTGCTGGACCCTGGTAACGAAAAAGTGAACAAATCCAGTCGTTAAATGTAAGGGGGTTGGGAATTCCTCCAACACGTGGTGTAGCTATACGTTAAACCGTTCAACAGTTTTCTCGAAAATTGATATTTCTTTACGGATCTGGCTGATGTTGAGGCCTCTTAAATGTGAAACAGATATTTTGAATTTAGATGGTACTATACACGAAACTTATGGAACATTTCCAAAAAATGGCATCAAAGTTTTGTTAATTCTTTTTGTCGGATAGCGTAGATTTGTCTCAGGGAAAATGGCCCCATGTTCGTTAAAATCCCGAATTTTTCGCAAAATTGCAAAAATTCATAAATTCTTCGTACAACTACAATTATGAAGATTTTTTTCTTAACGGAATGTGTTCATCAAAAAACCTCTTTCGTTCACGCTCAATTTTTCGAAAATATGAGTATTTTGCCCATAATTTGGCGTCGTAGGCAATTTTTAAATTTTAAACAATTATTTTCTCAAAAACATCTCCCTTTTTTCACTTGTTTAACAAAGAACGCTTGAGAAAATGATGATGGTTCCATTTTCGGACACTCTGTATTTTCGAATGCCGGGGAAAAAATTGAAATGGTAAATTAAAATTTTCTTGTTTCGTTTGAAACGGTGTGAATATTATGTGGCCGTCGCGTTTTGTAGCGTCAATATATAATAACCTTAATTGAAATTAGCCCAATTAGTTTTCTCTCTTAAAAATACGCTTTAAATGTAACATGAAAGAACTTATGCTACAGAATGGCACAAACTTGTTCATATTGGTTTTCTAGTTTCTTTGGTCTGGGCTAGCCACTCTGGCTCGTCACATAACTCTTGCTGGCTACCATCTATGGTCGCCCAAAGTCCTTTTATTTTCTCAATTTTCCGGTTTTCGAATACGAGGAATGAACTATTACTTCAAGAATATTCAAGAAGAGTAAAACCTCGTCTTATATGGCAAGTTTCATTGAGAAATTTTGAGCCGTTTCTATGACGTTTAAGCTTTACTGTAAATGTGAACTTTGAAGCTCATTTTCACGGAAATTATTTGATTTTTCGATAAACTTTATTTGAAGCACTTCCACTCACGCATGCATACGTACTGCTGGAAATGTGCATATCAACAGAGTGAGGTATGAAAAAGTTACATTTGTGTATTTGTGAACAACCAAAAGAACACAGCAAAATTAATTTTATGTCATCTTAAACAGAGCAATTAGCACTATGTGCACAAAAAGTTTAAAGACAAAATTCGTTGCCGTTTTTGAGAAAGTGACGTTTCAAGTTTTCTGAAGATGCGGAAATTTGGTCTCGTTTTTACAGAAAATTTGAGTTTTCGAGAAATTGTATATCATTTTAAGAACTTGTACTCACAAATGCAATAGTGTAAAGAAATCGCAGCTAATGTAATTATTAAGAACGTGGAAAGCTAGTCAAAAAAAAGGAGAAAAATGGCGTTGTTTTATCTCATAGCGGATGTATATATGGTATGTTGTATGGTATATATATTATATATATATATATATATATTATAATATATATATATATATATATACATACCGCATTTTGAGAAAAATGGTGGAGAGCGAGAGAGAGAGCGAGAGAGCGAGCGAGAGCGAGAGCGAGAAGAGCGAGAGAGAGCGAGAGAGAGCGCGAGAGAGAAGCGAGAGAGAGCGAGAGAGAGAGAGAGCGTGAGAGAGAGCGCGAGAGAGAGCGAGAGAGAGAGAGAGCGAGAGAGAGAGAGAGAGAGAGAGAGAGAGAGAGAGAGAGAGAGAGAGAGAGAGAGAGAGAGAGAGAGCAGAGAGGGCTGGTAATACTATTACCGTATGCCAAAAGCGTATGTTAAAATCAGAGGTTATGTTATAGTATTATATCCGCACGTTTTCTTGAGCCCCGGAATATCTACCCCCCACTCCTATCCCAACATTAATTGAATTAAGAATAAATGATAGCAACGAGCGTTACAGACAAAATCTGGTAATGAGAAATATTCGCTTCCATGAGTTAGAAACTATTTTGCATGAAAAAATGAACTACAAATTTGATGTAAAATTCCTTTTGTCAAAAAAACTAAACGCCCCCATTCCTCTCGCATCTAGCGAAGCGAGGGCTCAAGAAAACGTGCGCGGATAATACATACGCTGTTTATTGGACATCGACGTAGTGATCGATGTATACCGCCTCCTTAGATAAGTCACAGTTTATGATTGGGCAATTGGTAGAAGCGGTAAGAACAATCGGATATCAAACGCGATTAACGTTATTGAGATACAAGGCCTTGATTGGGGCATATCGTGTGTGTAGTTATACACTACTGGATTTAATTTCACAGGAAGAGGCATTTCATCTATTTCCGCTCTACCGCGGAGCCCTCTTGTATTTATTCTATGGTATCCCCGCTCCGTTTTGTCAACCTTTCCTAGTCTTGCACCCACCTGGAAATACCATATCATTTTGACTCACTTTATCTCTTATATATATATATATATATATATTAAATACAAATATATATACCATTATATATAATATAATACCAATATATTAAACACAAATCCAAACAAAAAAATAAAATACATCCATCCACATTATTTTTGAGGAATTTTATATATTATTCCCCCACTTTCAATCAGTTTCCACATTGTAAAACTTATTATTTTTCATATTTTTTCCTTTTCGGGTATTTATAGATAAAAGTTTGAAATTGATTTTTGACTCCAAGCTGGGGCAATTGAATTATAAATAAAGTGTTTTTAATTGAATCCGAGTTGGCGTTCTTCATAAATAGTGACTAACAGAAAGGTGCCATTAACCACTTAGACAATTATATCTCCAAAAATCTGAGATTAGACTGTGGGTTCCGGCTTGACCATAGTTTTTCTGTTATCTAAAAAATCTCTTTTGTTCTATTTTCAACAACCTTCAAAATTAGTGTTGACACATTTAATTCCTTCCATTTCCCATAACTCTTTTACTTCAATTATACTTCTTCTTGCCGAACTTACTCTCATCAATTTAAATAAGAATTCCTTCACCATCCAAAGATAAGCATTCTTCGCTAAAATAAAATACTTCCCTACAAAATCTCATCCATCTGTCAGAATTTCAGCCTAACACGTAAATCATTCGTAAGGAATGCAACTTTTCTTGAATTATAATCTTGCTTCTCCCTCTCTGGCACAATAAACAGTTGAAGGCAAAAGCTCGCAGGGAGCACTGATGACAACATTGCAAACTCATCTTTACTGGCGCGAAATAGAAACTATTTTCTGTTGAAGACGGTAACTTCTGTCGTGATTTCCCCCCAAACATGTAAAGAAGCAGGGGAAGATCGATCACAGGAGATACCTCAAACTCCGGAGAAAGTTAAAACGCAAATTGAGAAAGTTGCGAAGCCACGTCAGATTCTCCAGAGATTGCCATTGCTTCGTAAAATCTAGTGGCCGATTTCGGAACTAATACCCCCATTCTACCCGCATTTCTTCAGTCCATTGTTCAAGTTGCGCGAGTAATACATTCGAAGTTGGCGCGCACGCCCCGCACGGATCGGCACGTGCTCCATTCTGAAGAGCGCAAGGCGGCAGAAAGCTAACCGCTGCAACAAGCAGCGAGTCGCGGGAACGAACCTTGGGCAGCCCGGGAACGCAATATTGCGGGGCACCCATTGGCCATAGAAAGGTAGGAATGGTCGCACCGCAGTGGCGTGAACGGCATTGCACTTTCCGTGCGTTCACAAAACTGCACAAAGAGGGCTCAGCACAGTCGTTAGATCGGTTACTGATGCTACAATGGCAGTTTATCACTATTTAAGTAGGTTGAAAGTGATGTTGTAGCTGACGCAGAAAGATGGGACATAGCATCTCCGAGGCCGCGATGAAATTTGGATTTTCCCGTACGACCATTAACGAGTGTACCGTGAATATCGGGAATCCGGTAAAACATCAAACCTTCGATATCGCTAGTGCAACACGGAACCGACGACGACTGAGGAGAATCATTACACGTGACAGAAGTGCAGCCCTTCAGCAAATTGCTGGAGATTTCAATGCTGACCCATCAACAAATGTCAGCGTGCGAACCATTACATTATGTTTGGGGTTTTGGAGCCAGAGGCCCGCACGACTCTACCCTTGTAAGTGCACGACACAAAGCTGTACGCCTCGCCTGGGCCCGTCAACACCGACACTGTACTGTTGATGACTGGAAACACGTCTTGTCTGGCAAATCTCGTTTCATATTGTTTCGATCGGATGGGCGTGTACAAGTATGGCGACAATCTCATGAATCCATGGACCCTGCATATCAACAGGGGACTGTTCAAGCTGGTGGAGGCTCTGTGATGGTATGGGGCGTGTGCAGTTGGAGTGATACGGGACCTGTGATACGTCTCTGACAGGTGACACCAGGTTCATGTTCATTGTACATCCCGGCGGACTTCGCCAATTCCAGCAGGACAATACGACAGCCCACATGTCCAGCATTGCTACAGACTGACTCCAGGAACATTCTTCAGAATTTAAGCACACTGGTCACCAAACTCCCCATACACGAACATTATTGAGCAGATCTTACGCGTTTAAGACAGCCCTGCAGGATTCATAGTGTCAACAGCACTACTTCAAACATTAGTCGAGTCCGCGCCACGTCGCCCCCCTCGCCATCACCCACAACGTCGCCGGTAGTGCGCGAGTACCTGTTTTGGACGGCTGCAGGAGGGGGGGCGGAGGCATGCGGTAGGCAAAGCGAGGCAGGCGGTTCTCTTGGACCCCGACAGGGTTTCGTCAGATAATGCTTTCACTGTTTTCCGCAACACAAGATTCAGCTTCCTATATACGTACGTATATACTAAGTATATATACGTAGAATAGTATAACGGTACGACCTGCCGTTTATCGATGAAATCGCGGTCATCTAGCACGGCCAGCGGCCGTTGAAAAGGCGGTACCTGAGCACGCACCCCTCATCTCTGTTATTGAGAGACTTGGGTCGTCTATGGCCTGCCGTCGCACTTAGAAAGGGCGGTCTCCCCTTCACGCGATCGCGCGTCGAGTGGACCGGCTTCAATCACAGCCACTCGAAAGAAAGGTTTACGACCTTACGAATTTTGGCGCGCACGTGCAACCCCGGCGATCTAGGTCACAACGACATTTTCGCAGATCGCGGAGGGACTACGCCCGCAGCGCTGCGCAAACAACGGAAAATTTTCGTCTGTTGTGTGGATCGTCGAGTCATTGGTTGAAGCTCCACCCGCCACGCTCCGCTAAACTTTGATTTCTGTCAATCTGGAGGAGGCTCACTGAAGAAGTGAGGTACCAGAGCTCTCGTGGTGACGGAAGAGAAGTTCCAAAAGCATTCGCCTTCAGTAATTCGCGGACGGAGGTTCAGCTACGAAAAGATTCACTTTCGAGATTTTGCGAAGAGAGAGACAGATTCTGGCACTTGGAAATTATTTTTGCTGATCGTGAGGTGCACTCACACATCAATGCCAGTCATCGGTGCGCAGTTGCACTCAGTTACATGCCGTAGGCCGGCTTAGCCCGCACTATGGTAGTGGACCGTCCGCGATCGCTTGATTCGGGAATTAGGCGAATTCCAATCTTCGCCGACGCGAATCGTGAGTGCCTGACGGTCGGGGCGTCCATCCCTGTGTCTGGCCTGAGCAAGGGAGACGAGCGCGGCGACGTAGGACCGTGGCCGTGGTCTTGGCTGCAGCTGACCGGGGCGACCCGCCGGTCAACAACACCACCAGCTGGGTGTGTTCTGCTGCCGGAACAACAACAACAACAACAACAATGGTAATCACTAGCTTTACTCCCGCTAAAATGCGGTAGGACAATAATTGAGAGAAGCTGAGAGAAAGATGCCATCAGAATTGGCATTTATGGCGGCCTAACCAGTTTATTTAGTTTGTGTCGAGTCAACCATCAAAATGAAAAGAAAGGTCGCATTTTTCAAATTAGTAATAAATTTCATGTAATATCATCTATCATCCAAGCCCATTACTTTAGATATTAAATATGTTTTGTTTGTTAAATTTAATATGAGTGTATTATTGAAAACTACATCCCCGCTTCCAAGTCACCAAGGTGGTATGGATACAATAGAGAAAGATATGTATTGCTGCGGAAAATTTGTTTCCAAATTTCAACGGAAATGCATGTTTTGGGGCCTCCTGAACCCCCCAAAATTATCCCCCTCCCCGCGAAAAAACAACAACAAACAAACTCGGTCTGTCTGACCATCTGTGAACAAAACTAGCGCCTAAACTCTTTCTAGAATTTCTTCGAAAATGTATATTATCCGTCTGTCCTGTCTCAAAGCTTACCGAGTGTGAAAAAAAATTATTAAAAAGTTTCTGGATACTTTAGAAGAAGTCCTTCGGACATTTTCTATTTCCAACATGAATTTTGCCAAATTTCACTTCACTTTACATATTCACCCGATTTGGATGATTGATACGGCGTTAGATTCAGGAAATACTACGCCATCGCACTACAAACCTACATTTTTTAATTTCCAAAACCCATTTTTATCAAAAGAGGCTTCGTAGCGTATTATTAATTACGTCTATATTAATTACGAATCAAATGGCGTTTACTGATTGAAAATTGTACCATTTGTTTAGACATTATTAGTAGGGGGAGAAATTTGATGACCTAAAACATTACCAATTATGATAAACGAAATGCTCTTAAAATTCCCATTCCCTTAATTAAAAACAAAGAAAAATGAAGTAAAAAATTTATTCAAATCATTTCAGATGAACTACTGAAGGTGTTGGATACGTTACTGTTGTAATCGATGCTTCTTCCTTTTGTTCAAGTAAACTCAGCACGCAAACTTTTGGTTTGGATTGTTTTTTAAAAGAAAATCGTCTTTATTAATCGCGAAATCGGCTAACAATGGCGCTGTCAGGTATCAAAGGAACCTTGGATTAAAAAGTACTGTATTCAATACGGCTGACATTACAATATATGAGTGAAGATATGGAATAGGCTACTCAGGAATTCTGTGGTGAACATTTGTTGCACCTCGTAAATATTGTTTGAAATATTTGTTGTCTATTTCAATGATATAAAATCAATGAAATCAGAGAAAACATGCATAAAAAATGTAAATAATTATATAATAGTCGAACTCAACGACAAAAACAACTATAAAAATGGTTAAGTTCCCTTTGTCAAAACAAAATAAATTTCTGTACTAAACAGCATTGTCCTAAAGTGAAAAGAAAAAAATGATATTTCAATAAAATATGCCCCCTAGTTATTAGTAGAGTAATTTTTGATTATTTTGGTACTGTTACATGGTGACAAATTGAACTAGTGTCTGTACATTTGTGCTTAAATATAATTACAATTTTACATTATTTTTACAGATAGTATGAGAAAGTCTGAACATTGTTGTACCAAGACTGGCCGATACATTTAATAAATTTACTTCTCACCCATTTCCTCCTAATCTATATTACTAATTTCCAATGTACCCAGAAATTAATAAAAAATAATTTCAAACCTATCTTAGGTGTTTATGGTTTCAATATATATCCAGAAAGTCAGGAAAAATTCCTAAACCAAGAAACCATATCAACTCAAAAATTTAAATATTGGATTGCATTATTCCATCTATTCTCATGAAGCACTTACCAACTGATTTCTTACGCTCAGTGTTATCACTGCCTTGGATATATTTGATGACATTCGCAGCAAGACTCCATGGAAGAGATTGTGTGCCATTAAATATTTGCTATTCATATGTTAGAGCGTAGGCTTCCGCGGCCGGAGTCAGTATTTACTAGGCTGTCCGGGTGACGCCGCGTCAATGGGGAAGGTGCCGACGTTTCGGTCGCCATTCTGCGACCTTCCTCCCTGATTACGCCCTGAGGAAGGTCGCAGAATGGCGACCGAAACGTCGGCACCTTCCCCATAGACGCGGCGTCACCGGGACAGCCTAGAAAATACTATTCCTATGTTGTTATGTAACAGCAATTTTTTTTACATTCTTGGCATGCTAAGATCTGTTGCAGTGAGTATGGTTGGCCAATATTTAAATACTTATATTTGAAATAGGTATTTTAAATACATTTTGTATCTGAAAACCTGAATTTTTGAGTTTATTGGTCATGTATTTAGTCATGAAATCCGGTATTAAAAAAAAAAAAAAAACTTAAAAAATAAGATGAAAAAGGTAAAGAGGGTAGTTTCTTTTTATTTGATTCCTCTAGCGAATGCACATCATTGACACAAAAATGAAGGCCCCTTTCAGCTGTTGAATTGAATTTTCTTCATTTTTAAAAGATAAATCTTAATCATTAAAAATGCTGGACATTTATCAAACAATAAAAAAAAAAGTTTATTTGTTATGACACCAGTTTATGTTCATCTGAGCCTGTTGCACAACTGTTTTCCCATGCGAATTTATACTTTTGCCAACTAGGGATATTACCTGACATTTTTGAAAAATTTGAGGTTTTAAAAGAAAATTTCGTTCATTTTTGTTAGATATATTTTTTATATCATTTTCTATTTGAAAGTGTATACATGTATATTAAGTTTGTTATTGTTCATAAATTCGTATGACTGAATTACTAATTTATTGTAATTGACAATTACAATATATTGTTGCAATAAAAAAGATACAACAAAATGTTTATACTGAAGGTATTTTGAGTGTTTTAAATATCAAGCCAATCAAACCTGATTGGTAATTTGAGTATGTTTTTAAATTCTTATTTACACAGTATTTTGGTGAGGCTTTTAAATACTAAATTTAAAGTATTTTGCTAATCCTGGCAGCGAGTATCCCCTACACGATATATGCTTTGTTATACTACATAAATATTATTGCAGGACTTGTGATGCCTGTTTTTTTGTTTCTTAAAATTTATTGCAGTGTTATATGAGAGCATTTTATTTATTGTTCTTAAGCAGTGTGTGTACTACTTTTTGGAAAACCATTTAGTGTGGTTTGGTTCAGCAGCATCTTTTGTTGCAGCTGAGTTTAAACACAGTATCCAGTTGTTTTATAAAAATGTCCAATTACATATGTCTTCCTTATTCTAAAATTATCATTTCTTGTCTCTTCAGAGTTCAGGAATAGTTCTTGCACTGGTCACAATAAATTCACAGCAAAATAGTATTCCATAAATTCAATGGAAGAGTCGGTATTGCTTGGGAAACAAGGCAGGGGAAAAAATGTTACTTTTGGTGTGTGCCAATGGCATATTTAATTTTACATATGATTTAAGAAAACATTTGAATGAAACTTGTAACTAAAGATATTTCAATTGCTGGTCTTTTATAAACATTGAAAGACAACTGAATTTTCTGAAAACAAATAAAACTTCAGGAGGAATCTGACCAAAGATACACTGCTATCTTATAAATAAAAGCAACATACACTCAATGATGAATATTTCACTTATTTTTCATCTTATTGTTTGGATTTCTTCCTATACCCCCCCGACCAAGAGGAGCAGGTCGTCCACCACGTCCTCCAAAGGTTCCTGGAAAAAATAATAAGTTTTTAAATGAAGAATTATTAAAAGGAATGAAGAATTCTGTAATGTCTTTACACTAAATTACTCAAATAACACTTCCATGTACATACTAATATATCCTGCATCTACACTACTATACCAACAAGAATGAAAATCAATTATCAGGCACTGATCCAATAAACCAGACTTAGTATTTTACTAAATTATACAATGGGATAAAATGAGAAAGATTTACTTCTATCTTTCCACCCACCCATATAATTAATAACTAGTATTGTCTTGGTATGTTATAATTTATTGAGTTAAACTACATTTTACATTACATCTTAAATCATTATCAGTATTGAAAATTTACTCTCTGAAAATCAAATTTTGTTTATTCATGTTCCATAGATTTGGTTGAAAATCTTCCCCAAATAAAAGCATAAAAGGTAGGTAAATGCTATTTGTAATACAATTTGTAGGCCAGAGTATACTGAATCCAATGCCTTTTATTCTTGAATGCTAGAATAACACAGAGCTGAGTAATTCAGAAAAGAGTAAATGACTACAACCACGAAAAATGGTTCACGGTATAAAACCATTTGAAAACCAGGTACAATTTAAAAAAATTTAAAATGTTTTTGAATAGCTAAAAAATAATGACATTTATATACAAAGTTTGAATTTTTTTGAGATGGTTGAGCGTCCAATGTATTAAATTCTGGACTACTTAAAACGAACTGACTGGTACGTATTATTTTGGCTCAAAAATGCTTTTTTGATTTTGATTTGGCCAGACTCAAGATTGTTTTACACAAATTCCAAGATCTGAAGCCTTGTCTTTAATTTGAAACTGCACGAGTGAGGAGAGTCATATTGGCCTTCAAAAACTGTTAGCAAAAAAATGCAGATATTTTGCAGTTTCCAGAAATAAGTTAGAGTTATCTTCCATACTTTTGAGTAAAAAAATGTTTACTTAGAAATAAATAACATGGTACCCTGAAATGGAGATAGCAAAAGTTTGTCTTTCATTAAAAATGTTAAAAGAAATTTAACAAAAATAGTAATTTGCTTTTGGATCATTAACTATGTGACTGAAAAAGAAGTTTCTAAAATGCTTACTTTCACAGATGGCACTCAAAATTATACTGAATATTACAAAGCATGATTTAATGTTACACATGAACACAATAAAATGCCACCCTCAGTCCTAAATAATCCACCTATGTACCAACTTATCAATCATCTTTAGAGTGGGTTTAAAGTACAATAGACCTATCTTCAAACCTCTTTATACCTTTGAATTCTGTACTCCTTCCCAAAGCCAACTCTTACATTTCAATATAAGATAGTCTAGAAAGTATAATGTAGTGTATGTATGAAAGTATATTTTTATGTCTGGCAGTCAGTTTATCTGTCTGTGCGTGCACTATACCTTTTAAATATAAATATTATTATATTATAGTAAATATATACTTATTCATTTGTATTTTTATTCATTATTTAATATTTCTCTGAGTATCTAAGATTTTTTGAATTGATCATGTCCTAGTGTCATGGGCGATGGTTTGTGACGGGTTCTACCATATATGAATATAAATTATCTTGATTTATAAAACTAAGATTGATTGATATAACTAAACTCATTTACAAATAGTTCATACCTCGGCCGCCACCTCTTCCTCTCTGTGCCTGGCCACCTCGTCCTTTCATTTCGCCTCTACCTCTTCCTTTGATTACAGTTTCTTCTTTTACCATGTCAATTACTTCATCTGGAATTCTTAGGTATTTTATAGTACTTCCTCTTATATAACATTCAGGCATTCTCCAAAATTTGTCTCCATCCTGTGAAATTGAATGGTGTTTGTTATAGTAACCTCAAAAGCAATTTTACTGACACTGTGGTACTTTTACTTACTCGAGATGTACAAATTACTTCACGTAAGTTTATATTCATCCAATTATCACAGCTCACCAAGTGACCATTGTATGTCTCCCCGTTCTTTAATTCTACAAGCTTAAATAGAAACAAAAAAATATCACAACTGAACATGTGTCATGCAATACAATATAAATAAAAAGCACCAGTGTTACTAACCATTGGATGGTTTTGGGCAGTTCTTAATAGTGATAGAGGCAACTGAAAAACATTGGAAGGTTTCCCTCTTACAGAGCTATTTAAGTATTTAAACACATATTACTATTAGACAAATTTTCATTATATTTTACTTAAATTGCAATCCACACTTACCATTTCTTAATTTTAACTGGGATGCAGCCTCCTTGATAACATGTACAATTATTATGCCCCCAACATACCACAAAATATTCGCAATTCACTAACACACCACCACGGGTATATACATACACTTGCGCGGTATTTGAGACATTGGGTGGTCACCCCCCGCCCCTTTCCCTCTAACCAAGCCGGCTCCAAGGCAGGCACCGCCCTCTAATCGTGCTTCATGAACTATCATGACGTTTGAAGATTTTCAAGTAAGAATTTAGTAATCCTTAGCCAGTTTTCTTTGGTAACCATTAACATAATTTGAAATAAACGTATTAATATAATACAAAGTAGATTTCGGTTGATAAATCGGTGTTGTAGAACGATCTTCGATTAAAATTATTCTTCGCGTAATCCAACTCTAAAACTGCATGACTGTGGCAAAGGAACGCGTTCACTCGGTGCAAGTGTAGGGCCATTTCGTGAATGGAGGGCATCGATTTTATTAAATGTTTGTTCATTACTAGTCATTTTGACATCCTGGAGAAAGGCGGTATGTGTTGTATGATCCATTTATTATATGTTTTAAGTTTACTGTACTTGTGAGTGTAGCTGCGGTATTCTCAGTAAGTGGGACAGGAATTTGCGGAGGCCTGAAACATGTCCCTTACTTCATGATGAATATGTTTGTATCGAGAGGACGAAATCATTGATAAAAGCAGCATTGTTAATAATTATAACATTGTGGACTTTTTGTGATATATACTAGTATTTGTTTCAAAAATTGTTTTGATTTCAGTCTATACGTCGGTTATCTCTCAATCTTGATCAAGCCTCAGAGCAAAGGACTCCATTGACCTTCCGGACTAAAATGCTGCATTTTTTTTGTTGAAAGTTAACTCGCTTAAAGTAAAATTGCGTTATTTGTGTATTGAATACAAGTAATTTTATTGTGTTGATGAATTTGTAATGATAGAAATGTGAAAATTGAATAAAATGGTAAATTTCTATTTCATTCTGCTTCGTTTTGAAAACATATCATAGAAATGAATTTCTTTGTTTGTAGGTTGACAGGATGGCAGAGGAAAGCAGTGCTGTCTCAGCTCCCCCTCCTGCTGGGATCCACAACCGCCTCGGTCGTCGGGTGAAGCTAAGTGAGCAGCAGCTCGAGAATATTAACCGGGATGAATTGTTGAGAAACTGGAGGGAACTGGACTCCTATGTGGACATACTTGAAACCCAGGCTGCGTCTCAAGAAGGTAGTAGTGTTAGCTCACTGTTGCTTCCCAACCTCGCGCACCACCTCGTGGGCGTTGGGTGACTACTCAAGTTATTTTGTTTCCTGCATATTAGCCAGTACTATATAAAAAGCTTCCCAGCAGTGGCCAGGAAGTGACATGAAGTTCAACTGGGCAGCTTCTCTGGTGTCCTTCGAGCGTTGAACTGAGTGTCATATCAAAGCACTTACATTACCAATTCACTTACATTTCTGTTGGGAAAGGTGTGTTTTGTGAGGTACCTTCATCATCTTTCATCCAGTTAAATGCAGGGTGATGTGTCAACGATATGTGCTGTGGTTAATACTGTGAAGAAGTTTCTTCTCTTAACCCCCTGCCTGTGGAACCATCATCATAACTGTGTTAAAATTGTTTGCTTCTGTTCAAAATAATACAAATCACAGCTTCTGTTTGAGTGCTGTGGTTTTTCACTTTTTCTTTCTCTCTCTGGAATGAAATAATTGAATAGGGATTTCTAAGGGTTTGTGATAAGTGCAACATCAATTAAAGTGATGAATCATTTCAGAGAGGGGTTAACTGTTAATAGCATATCTCACAAGTTCTCATGTTGCATGACATTAGCAATATTGTGGAAATTATTTGGGTATTTGTCCATGTTTCAAATTTATTGAGCAATGATCAGACTGAGTATTTCACATTCACCACTTAACTTACATTGTGCATTTTAATTAGCTTTATGAGTTAGGGATGCCTGTGGAAGTTAAGATTGATCAATCAAATTTTTAAATGAAGTTCTTTTACTTTGCTCAACTGAAGTTATGCTGAAATTGGTTTTTAAGTGGGCTTGTTTTAGTATTGAAGGCCTTTCTTTAAAGTATTGTTTTACCACTAATGTCTTAAGTATTCTTTTAGTTTTGGAAATGATATTGCATGCATATTTGTATGTATGTCTTGTATGTAATTATCATTGTTTATCCAGTGATGTGGTGTAGTGATCAGTGACCAGTGACCATCATGTGATGAAAAATTTCAGATAGTGCTGCACATTTTTAATCTCCACCCAGTGAGTGAAATCATTTCCTTTTAAAGCTAGGTAAAGGTTTTAGTTAATTTATCTTCCTCAGCTGTGTTAAGGAGTGTTCATCAGCAGATGCATAAAGAAAGAATGCTACTACTTCCATTGGAAGTTCATGCTGGGATCCACAACCACCTCGGCTCCTTCTGTGAGCCATCATTCATCGTATACCATCCAGATCAGAATATTCCTGCAGATTGCCAGCCTGCTTGCTGTACTGCTATTCAGGGTTCTTGCCTGATTTCATCTTGCACTCCAAGTGGAAATCATTAGGTTCGCCAAAGGGCATGAAAATCAAGAATTAAGTTTTCACAACGATTTTTGGTGGTACACATAAATGAACATGGGTTAAAAATCAAAAAACTTCGTTGAGCCTCAGGAAGAACACGGCTTCCGTTTTTCAGTGATGTGTTAAATTTAGAAAAATATTTCACTTTATTAGTCAACCAAAGTGTTTTTTGATGGCCTATTAACGGATATTGTAACCATTTCCTCTTCATGTGTTCTTGAGTATTTGTATACAAGACTGATGTTAATACAATGGTATCCATTCTTTAAGAGGACTTAATTTCTATATTTCTGCCAAGGGCAAAGCATTAATAGAAAGTTTTTGTTTGAATTCTTTGTGAAATTCATACTTGATGTAGGGAGCTGTGGAAAGGATAAGAGATGTTAAAAAGGTGAATGAAAGAAATATAATGAAGATAAATATACTTTGGCAACTATTGAGACTGGAAAAGTCCAAAGTATTTTGACATGTGTGTTTCTGAAAGTAGCTTTTTTTGATATCGTAATTTTATTGCAAATGCTTAAAAATTATTTTTCTTGTTATCTATGTATGCATGTGTTTTCGCCCATAAACAATTAAACATCAAATTATAATCATTTTTGTATTATTGCTGTATTTTGGCTTGAATGTGCACATGCATTTGGATAAAGTAAACCATTTGCGAGTGTGTCGTGCTGTCTCTACCAGAAGATATAGTTCGACGTGATGGTGCTGCAAGTCAGTGGGGAAAAAAGAAATGAAAAAGTTACAGAAGTGTGCATGTTATGAAGTGTGTGGTGATAGAAAGTAGTGTTTCAGAGGAAATAATAAATGATTATTCATCAGTGTTCTTCAAAACGGGCTCTGTGCTCATTCTTGATGCATGGGGCTGTGCCTTGTGCAAGAGTGTAGTGCTCAACGTGATAGGCTTCAGCAAGAAAGTAAGTTTCTCCCCTGTTTCGACTAGTTGTCCGCATATAGCGCCGTTGTTTGCCGGTTGCCGGCGCGCTGCAGAGCTGCCCGCGATGTGTTCCCCTCCTGGCCAGCGTAGACAGGGCTTGCCTGCTCTCCAGGGTAACGCATTGCTTCCCAGGAAGCCGAGATATTTCGGCTCTCTCCTTTTTGTATAAAAAAAACACTGCAGTACTGTTGGCGGAGGCTTCCTCTGAGCGGCTTGGGTTGGACACGGAGTGTTTGCTTGCAGCTGAGTTGGCCAGCCTGCGTGACAGCGAGGAACGTGCCAAGCAGCAGCATCTGGAGTCAACCCATCGGGAGAAAGTTCTGGTGCGGAGGCTGGCCACCAAGGAGCAGGAGATGCAGGAGTATGTGGTGAGTGAAAATTATTTAAATTATTGTAGTTTAATGTTTGTTTATTTTTACAGGTGAAGCATTTTTCTTGTAAATGAATTGGACAAATTGAAGGGCTCAGTACAAGTACCCTAGGTTTTTTTGTGAAATTGAATTATACAAAACTGCAAATATTATTCTTTTCCTGTAATACGTTATTTAAATCCAATATGGAGTTATATATGGTACTGTGTTAAAAATGAATGAGGGAAATTCAGGTAAAATCCTGATTATCTCAGAACAATGTCCATGTGGGAAAGCCCCTTGTTGTACTGAGCCCTTTAATTATGAAGTGGAAATAACTAAAATTATGTTACACATATTTAGTCCGATGGTATATACCAATGGGTTTGAAACTGTGCTCAGCAGTGCTGGAATCACGTTCCAAGGATGCCATGACACATTTATTGAAGATACATCTTTTTTTTTTTAAACAGAAAAACAATCATTAGATTAGTTTTGTTGGGGGGTATGCTACCAGACGAGTAACTTTGGTTATGCTGCTTTGAGTTTTGAGATAAAGTGAGGAGGATGAGGAGGATGACATGCTGTTGCAAGCTGGGTGATTGTGATGAGTGCACTGAGAAGGACCAAGTGATGTTTGTGTAAGGTTGTGCCTGTTGATATGACAGGTACACTGGTAACAAGTTGCAAGAATGCAACTCTAATCAAACTAAAGCATAATATTAAGGAATTGCATATTGTTTCTGTGATACAATAGTTCTTTTGAAAAAGGATATTTTTAAGAATTTTACTATTTAAAGAGTACATCTTTCCCTAGTGGTCAAAACGGGATGGGGAGACTTGCATCTTTCTGGCTAGTATGGCACTAATGAAATTTCTGAGAAATTGAAGGGAGCTGTTGGTCAAAAATATTTGAGAATCACTGGTGTACTTGTTATGTGTGATACAGTAACTTGACTGTCATGTACCATTGATATAATTTTTTTTTTAAAAAACATTTGTTGAAATATTTTCTTCTATTTAGTCTTATACTAAAATATTAATGAATTCATTTTTTTTAAATATTAATAAATTAAAAAGTAATTGTGTATAAATTGTTGTTTCACGACAATCTGTTCATTGTCAGTTGCATAGGTTTTGTAACGGTATTTACCAAGATTTGAAGGAATGTCTGTGGGTAGTCCTGTGCTACATTGAATTATTCCAAAAAATAAAAAGGATAAAGCTTTCAATTTGACATTCCTCCTCGCAAAGTTAAGAAGAAATGTCTTCGTAGGACAGCATCATTTGTTACATGAACATTACAGTTCTCATATAAAATGTAATAATCAATAAGGCGAGTATGTTAGTAGTCTTCAGCATTATGTGGCAACAAGATTTCTGGATTTTAGAAAATGTCAGTAAATGGTTTAAAGAAGTTAGATAAGATTTTTGCAAGAGATTGATGAAATGATAGTAGCATATTTGTTGCATTTATGTTTTTATGGAACTCGCAAATAATTGGAGAAAGTCTACTGCTATGATGTGCACAACTTGTGTATTTCAGTAAATAATATTGTTAATGAGAAACAAGTTTCGTAATTTTAGTAAATCGTTTTGAAATTTAGTCTTCTACACTGTCAATAATTTGCATAAAAGTTCTCTGGCAAAAATGAAGAAATTATGAAGTCTGATGCAATGTCGTATTTTTCTGAGTGTGACGGGATGTTATTGCAGAATCAAATCGCGGAGCTGAAAGCAGCCCAGGCACCTGGGGCTGCTGCCTTGCGTTCTGCATTGTTGGACCCTGCAGTGAACTTGCTCCTGCAGAGGTTGCGCCAGGAGCTGCTCACCACTCGGGCACGCCTGGAGGAAACCCAGAATGAACTGAGCGCCTGGAAGTTCACACCAGACAGGTTCAAAATTTCTTTATTTCTTCAAGAAAATCTTTGTGGTGTTTTGAAATGTTTTTCACTGAAAATCTTCAAGTTATGCGAAACCATTTGCAGGAGATAGAACTAGCTATAATTTGTATGTAAGTTTATGAATGTAGAGTAATTGAACATGAATGCTGTAAGTTTCCTGTAAGGGTTTTTGTGGAAACAATGAAAAATTTAGAATTTATTTATTTATTTTTGTGGAAAAAAATGTTAATTGCAGGTATTTCAAATGCCAAAGTAAAGAATAAAGATTTTGTATTTTGAAAATGAGTTAGTTTCGAAGCAATGTATGTTTTCATCTTGAGTGTAGATGGCTGTATCAATTCATGTGTTCATGATATCATTAATATCAGACATCAAATTTTGACTATTGACACCATTTCATCGTTAGATTAAAATAACCATTTTTAAATGTGTTGACAGCTTAAGAATAATTTTTACGAAGGTAAAAGAATTTGAGTTTTACAAAATCAATTCATTTGTGGGCAGTAAAGTCAGCAATAATTTGCCAAATATGTTTTATTCTCTTTGTTTTCCCTTTTCCATAAAAAAAAGAATCATCAGTTTCCCAGAACATTTTTACTTTCCTGTATACATACATATATACGGAGTATTATATTAAATTGCTAAATTGAGTTAAGAAAAAATACACCCATTCGTGGTGTTGCCAAAATCCCTGTTTTGTGGATCCTTGATAACAAAAAAGCCAATTGAAGGCTAAATGTCCGTTCGTCTGTCTGTCTAGTCATTTTCAAAATTTTTTCTTTAAATTTCTTGTAACAATAGAGTAAAATACACTTGCAAAGATTCCATAGGTCAAATTTTCACAATTAACTCTAAATTTTCAAAACTTGCCAAAAATTGGAATTTTTTGCGGAGTCTTCCTACAACTACAAAATTGAAGATAGAGATTTTTCCTCTGAATAAAATTTGTTCTTCATAGTGAGTTATTTCATTAAGGTCCTGCACATTTTTTGAAAATTTTAGTAGTTTTTGCACAATATTGCATGCAATATTTGCAATTTTAAAAAATAATAAAGACATGATTTTCTCAAACAAGGATTCAAATTTTTTTGTCTAAATTTTTGGTAGGAATAGTAATAAATGTACTCTACGAGATGACATAAATGCCATGTGATATTTTGTTTTTTCAATAATTAGAATTTTTATTTATTTTTTTTCTTTCATCTATCGTATATATTACATTAGAAGCTTTTGCTCTCATTACTATATTTATGAGTACATGCGCGGTAAATAATGTCATATACAGTTTCTCCAAACCTCAACAATTTTCTGTCAAAACTGGCAAAAATTCCAAATTTTCAGAAATGCTCAAAGGCCATTTTCTCATCAATGACTCCAAATTTTTTTCTTCAAACTATTTCCCTTTTTATATTACATGAAATTCATTTTGGGTAATTTTTTGTTTTTCAAAAATTGTACAAATGGTTGTTTTTTTCTCTTTCTTTTTTTAAGATCTCTTACACCATTAATGTGTACCTTTCCAGTAGTTTGTAAACACTATTGTATTTGTGAGTTAATGTGCTTCAAAAGAAGTTCTTTTGAAAACTGAAATATTTTCTGTGTAAAAAGCTTCAAATTTCAAATTTTTAGTAGTGCTTAAACACCATTTTATTAAAAATGGCTGAAAATGTTTCAAAGGAAATTGTTATTTATGTGGATGTTTTACTGTTCTTAAATATTCTTGAAATAATATTTCTGTTCTACTATTTGAAAACTGAAAAATTAAGACAATGTCAAGAAAATGTACTTTGGGCGGCCATAGATGACAGCTGGCAAGAGTATGTGGCAAGTCCAAATAGCTAGCCGAGACCAAAGGAAATAGAAAATTAATACAGGAAAGTCTCTGCCATTCTGTAGCACCACTAGTTTATTATTTTGGGATATGAGACAAGGGGTCGTCCACAAGTTATGTAACCCCAAAGAGGGGCGAGGGGGTTTGAAGCAGCATTACGCTTCATTTCATTGAGATGTGAGGTGAAATGAGAGGCTGTTTCAGTGAGATGTTTGTTTAGTGTTACAAAATGCTGGTATTTATTTATTTATTTTTTTTTGATTTATGTGGAAATAATTTCTTTTGTTCGGTTGTTCACTAAAATATTTAAAAATTACATTTTCTTTAAATATAATTAATTTCAAAAGTATTGAATTAAAAATTGTTACTGTAAATGGAAATATATTTTCATAAACTGTATGTTGATCAAAAGTATAACGGTATATTATCAGAAAGTTTCTCGCCTATGCATCCTTTCTTCACTAAAATCATCCCCGATTTTATTGCTTGGTGCAATCAGCATCACCAACTAATTCTGAGTTTCATTATCATAAATTTTATTATTTGATTAACTTTTAATTATTATAACTGGAAGGGTGTTGTGTATGTATGCAATTCTTTAGGTGGGGATTCAGTCACTTTATTGGGTGAGAAGGGGTACTCAAAATACTCCAAATTTGCATTACATTATGTATGGATAGACCCCCAACAACTTCACCGATTGTGGTGGGTGATGGAGAAAACCAGGAGAAGTGTTGGCAGTGTAGGCGTTAGATTTTTCTTTATGATCCATGTGCTCTTTTTCTACTAACATAGCAGTCTTTCCGAATTAATTCTAAGTCATTGTATCATGCCGTATTTTTTCAACTATAACGAAAAGAAAATTTGCATTATCAAATTTATTTACAAGCAAAGATTTGGTACAGGTTAACCAATATTTAATATATATACGTACATAAACATGTTCAATGAATAAAAGTTTCTCTCTAATTGCTCATAATGATATTCTGAAATCTGGCATGTGGGCTAGCATTGATTTAGTTAAATGGTGAAATTTAATACAGCAATTGTATGTGTATGTGCAGCAATACAGGGAAGCGGCTGATGGCAAAGTGTCGTCTCTTGTATCAAGAAAATGAGGAGCTGGGCCAGATGATATCAAGTGGTCGATTAGCAAAACTGGAAGGAGATCTTGCATTGCAGAAGAGTTTTAGCGAAGAAGTAAAGAAATCCCAATCTGGTAAATATTATTCAAAACAAACCAATTTTTATTAAAAACACATTGTTATACTTATTGGTATTTTTGTCTAGCAATAAGTTATATGAATGTATCCTTACTTCTTTCTGAATTGCTTTATTGCTTTTTCATTAGGGTAAATTTTATGATTATAATCATATTATTAAATAACATTAATCTTTGATTGTATAGACTGATGAAAACTAAATGAATATTGAATGGGTAACACTTTTCAATAAGCATAATCAACTAGAGGCATTCGGATTTAATAGGACTCTATTTTATTCATCCAATATGTTGTATCCAATTTCTGAGAAAACTGCTATTTGTTTCTTAATTAAATTCTTAGTTATAAAGTGTAAATAATAAATTTGTTTCTTGAAAAATATTATAATTGCAACCCACCAAAAATGTGGGTACAGTATTTAACCTCTGTTCTCAATGACTCAAATAATTTTTAATGTAATTGTTTCGTGACATTCAAGGATTGTTCCATTCAATGTTACAGAACTTGACGAGTTCCTTCAGGATCTGGATGAAGATGTGGAAGGCATGCAAAGCACCATCTACTACCTTCAGCAAGAACTACGCAAATCGAAGGAAGCAGTGCAACTCCTGCAACAGGAGAACAGTTCCTTGAAATCGGGGAACTTATCTTCATTGGAGCAGCGCCCAGATGCTCTGGGCAATGGCGATGCATCCCGGTCTACTCTATGCCACAATGGAGCTCAAGAGAAAGGTTCAGATGAAGCTCGGGGTTGGGGCCAGAGGACCAAACCGTTCCAGCAGGCCAGGACTCCTTCTCCAAGGACACAGTTAGAGACAGAGGCAGTGCAGGAACAAGGTGGGGAGATGCGGACAAAGAGACAGGCCAGTGGGAAGAGCCCTCGCCCAGCTTTGGAGGAGGACAGTGTGTCGTGTGATGTTGCCACACCCGAACATGTGCGACCCCGTTCTCCTCAGGACCACCAGACAAGGACTTTCGATGAATCTGACGAATCTATGAATGTCCACCCTCATAGTCCGCCCGCTTCAGCTCCCCAGACCAGGGCGTGGCAACGCCCAAAATGCAACCATGATTCCTCTAGCGATTCTGAAGAGTTAATCTTAAAACTGGATGCAGATGATATTGGCGAGGATGAGAGTGAGGATTTAAAAGGGGACAATGATAGGAATGATGTAGGGAGTGACAGTGAACTGAGAAATAACATTAAGAGCTCGGACCATGAGGCAAGGAATAAAGGACAGTCCCCTAATGCAAGTGAGGTGTCCTTAAGGAAAAGGACATGTCCTAGTGATGATAGCAGTAATGATAGTGACAATGTCCCACTTATTAAAAAAGTGCGTCGGGACTCGGAAATATCTCTACATTATCACGAGGATGAAGATGATGAAACTGGTTTAACCAATGGGGAAACAACTATGCCAGCGGAAGAGGAGAGGAAATTGAGATAAAATTCATAATTTTTTGTGAATAAAATTCTGTTATTATTTGTAAGAATTAGAGAAAATGCATAAACATTTAATCATTTACATTGTATTTTGTTATATATACCCTCTTTTCCTTCCTTTGAGAACTAGCCTGTATTGTTGACACGTTAACGAATGTTTAGAAAGGAGTTTTGTGAGATGAAATTTGTGGAACGTTTCTGTAGAAACAAACGTGAGCAAGGATTTTTATGTTAGAAGTGAACAGAAAAATACTGCCAGTCAACTGGAGGTCACTAATCCAAATGCTATCTTTTTAGTTTGATGTTATGTAACATTAAATATCAAATTATATGGATGTATGTGTTTGAAAGCATTAGAATAGAGCATTGTTTTTATTATAACATTATCTCCAGTGCAGTTGCTTTGTCTTGTTTTATTTAAAAGAAACATTATGAATTTCTCCAGCCACGATGTGGATTATGGTAAACTTCGGTAATAGATTTCCTTAGTATCATTTCAAGGTGAGTTATTTAAATCTTGGTTTCTTAATTATATTTTTTTATTCAACTAAAGTTTTCATTTAACAGAAGGTACAAGACAATTAAAAATTTAAAAGTAATTTCTTTATCATCATTGTGTTTGCTGCTGAGAAGTTTCTAATGTGAAAAACGAATTCAAAAGGTCCTTTTCCTGTGTGACTGTGTATCTCAAAGAGAAGCCCTGAAGTTTCATTAGGACTTTAATTTCTTCTTCACAATTAAAGTTCATCTCATAATAACGTAGCTTGAAAGAATTGTTTTATCTTGGAATTATGCTTGAAGATTGTGTGTTTGCTTCCCATAAAATTAAAATGCTGTATGATGCTCATTAATTTTTGTAATAATGAGCATGTTCAGAATACAGGTAAGACATGTACTTTTTAGTATGTCATGTATAAAAATTAAACTTTGCATGTTGTCTAATGTTTGATCTTCATCGACTGAATTGCTACTAATAATTGGGGGTGGATTTTGGGATACTTGCATATTTTATTATAGGACTTAAAATCATACGCTTTTAGCTCTGAAATGTGTTTCATGTCATTTGTGGCTAAACAACAAACTTAAAGAGTGCATATAATGAGAGGGCAGCATATGGAAATGGCAAGATGGGAGATTCATTTCTGCAAGTTACAAAAGTTGATTATTTTCAGATTTTGCTTGAGTGAGCGAGGAGTTCAACAGAATTATGTTTGGGTTCCATGATGTGAGAGGGGAGAGTACTGGCAAGTAAACCCACTCAGGTAGAATAAGTAAAAACTGATGAAAACTTCATTATGCTAAAATCTGATATTTAAATTATTGTAATACTTTCAAATGGCCTTAATGTGTGTGAATATTATTTTCTGTACAGAAGTTAATGGTTTGCAGTTGGGAAAGGTGCTCAGTATGTATAGGGAGCTTTTAAATCACAAAATGATGAAACAGATTATTTACATGTGCAAAGCT
>BOPP01000234.1:871659-958830 GCA_017312745.1 Gryllus bimaculatus | reverse complement strand
TAGCAAACACATTCTTTGGCTTACGCCTACGTCATCTTTTGCTATACTGTTTCGATTTCAATTCGTCTCATCAGCTTGGGAAGTGTTGAGATCAGCGACATGGCTAACCGCATACCGAAGGACAGCAGTGGGGAGATTCTGGATACTTTTTAGGATCAAACTTTGTACTACGTGGCAAAAACTCCACGAAGCAAACGCCTTTTGGCTTTTCGCTGCAACACATACTGTCTAAGCAAATGCACGTTCGCTCAGATATCCTTACCACCAATCCATAGACAACTCCATACATCACCTAACCCACCACATAAAACAAACATATCGAAAAACCACATCCTACTCCAGAAATACACACCCCATCCTCCCTGACGAAATCCTTACGATTATACGACATAAACGACGAATTCAACGACGATATTACTAATACAGACGAGAAGACGATAAACGCGAACTAAAAATAACGCAATAAGCAATACACAACCTACTTAAACATCACGAGACACATAAGTATGACGCCATACTATCGGACAAAAGCAGTCCTAATAATATCCAGTCATAAAAGCAGTTGGGAACCATCCCACTCCCATTTCCCCTAACATAACCAACAACAAACCATCACCATACCTTCGCCCAATTCGTGGCCGAACGCTTCCTTCCCCTCAGCATTCCGATACCAGACAGAGTCCTTTGGAATTTCCTTGAAACTCCACCTCTACCACCCGACCAACAACAGACCTGGACGACGAACGACGCGGAAGTAAAACACTCAAGACGATAGACTGCAACAATTCGCCCGGACCCGATGGATACCTCCCATCTCAACTCACCCACCTAACAAAAAAATGCAATAAACCTGATTACGCTAATCCTCAACTCCTGCCTAAAACTGTCCTATTTCCCCACCATCTGGAAGATTGCTCGCGTTACCATGATCCCCAAACCAGGCAAGGATCATCGGCTTCCCTCTAACCACCATCCTATCAGCCTACTACCCACATCCTTGGTATAATATTATAAAATATACTTCTCGGTGTAATGCCTCTCCTCGATCCCATCATACCAACCTCCACACAATTTGTTTCCGTGAAGGTCGCTCGGCGGCCCTCCAAACCGTAAACCAATCCCTAACCATAGCCACCCCACTGCAAGATAGAAAAGAACCCCTGCCATTTTCACAGACCTCACCCAAGCGTACGATACCGTCTCCCATCCAATCCTTCTCATGAAAATCCGACCCTATATCCACGATCATATTCCCACCGTACTACATAGCTACTTAAATCATCGCTCCTTCCACATCCTACACCTATCAAAAATGTCTCCCAAATATCCAATCCAAGCTGGCGTCCCACTGGGCGCGGTGCTATCTCCAATCCTTTTTTCCATTTAAATAAATGACGTTCCACCAACACCAGAAGTGCAAACCTTCCTTTACGCCGATGACCTTGCCTTCCTAGCTTCCTTCCGCTCCCTAAACTGATCTTTATCCTACCTCCAAGAATCCCTAAACAACTTCCACCTCTGGGCTTCCCAAAACTCCATTATTATAAAACCATACAAATCCCAACTAATTATGTTCTATAAAACATACCCATCCAACCGCTCTCCCATAACCATTGGAAACGAACCAATCCCCTGGACACCCGAAATACCGTACCTCGGCATAACCTTCTCCCGCAGTCTCCTTTGGTCCCACCACATCCACAAAATTACCGTCAAAGCAACCAGGATCGCCAATACTTTATATCTCATCCTCACCAATCCCCACATATTCCACCAAGAGAAAAATCCAAACTTACAACTCCCATATCCGTCCCATCCTAACATATGTCCATCTCACTTGTTTCGCTACATCCCACACCAACGACCCCAAACTAACTCGCGTCGAAAACCACAACATCCGCCTAATCTTCCGCCCACCCACGTACACCATTTTCAACTCCATACGATACCAAAACAAAATACCCCACACCCTCACACACCTCCACAACTCCTCAATAGCCCAAATCCAAAAATACATCAACAACCCCAATTCCGAAACCTAATCCTTCCTCACCACCACATCCTCAGGAACCCTCCCCGATACACCCGGAAAAGGCATCCCTTAGACATCCTTCAACTTCCCTCTCCTATCACCTAAGCCAGAGGGCAAAAACAAACAACGACAAATTAAACCGACAACGAATTGACAGAATGACTGACACACTGTACATGTCGACAACAAAAAACAACTCCGCCGCCTCCTCTGACTATATCCTTGCCCACCCTTCCCTCTCATCTCACCCTATCCCCTCCCATCCCGGTCCTTCCCCTTCCCTCCCCCTTCATCCAAAACCATAATAAAACAACTCTCTCCACAGATAATTTAACCCTTCCGCCAACAACCCAGACTTCCGATCTCCGTCCCGTATGGGGAAGAGGAGTCAAAAATGCTAACAAAAACTCTCTGGAAGCCCACTGTTTGAAGAGACCCCGCAAGGGGTCAGGCGAACACAATTGAACACCAAATGAGACTTTGCTGCACCTCAATCCATTTTTTGTAATTTTATTCAATATATTCAATACAATTGTCTCACTATTATCATTACATTTCAAAGTATTATTTACATGAAGCAAGCGCAGAAGAGATTTCAATAGAGATATTTTATGATTTTTCTTATTTAATTTGACTATTTATGTTGCCCGGTTAATATTACATTTATTACAATATTAATTAATTTTGTTATATCAAATATTACATTGATTTTACAAATCTGGGTTTGACACATAACACTGTACCTTCTTATTTTACTAATATATGTGGACGTGCGACTCTAAAGAACAGCAAATTCTGGAAGTTCTGCTGTATTATCCTGTTATTGAAATTTGATGGCAACTTCTATCAGCTTCTTTACTTTGTTTGTTAATGAAGAATTGACATTTATTCCGAAGATTTAATATTATCTATTCAATTAATGCTGTCTGCGAACGCGACTTTCCCTTCCTGCGCCTCGGATAAAGCGTCTACTCACAATTGTCTGTAATTTTACTGAAAACAATATGTTTGCGCAGTTACGAATCTATCTACATTAATTCCCTACACAGGAAGTCCATTTTACTTAAATCCCCAAAATCACATATTACAACACAAGCTAAGAATGATACCCTCAAATTACAAATTATATACTACACATATACAAATCACATAATCAATATAAGTTTCCCGTTTCCTAACATAAAAATCTTACTCAGTCTTAAGTCTGCAAACTTATTACTGTCCACTTCCATTGCTGCCAAAAGAGAGACTGGCCTATTCTAAATAATCGCGGAACTTCGATTGTTTCAACGCCGTCTTGTTATTTATTCAACATTATGTCCCGGGACCATCATGAACAAATGTTCGCAAAAGAATCACGTTCAGACCCTCGTGCACGGAATACAAAGTTTGTTGATACGTTGTCCTGACGACGTGTATTTTCAATGCATATTTCTCGTTTTTAAATGCTTTGGGAGGTTTTCTGGAACAATGAGCGCGAGTTTGCTTGATTTTCCACAGCGGGGGGTGCGGGGAGAGGAGGGCTCTAGCTACGTCACGGTTTTAAAAGGTCGTACCAACTGTGGGCATGAACTTAACTGGCTAAAGCGTGCCACGAGAAATGCTACGATTGTTTTGAAAGCACGTGGTGGTTGTTGCCAGCATTGTAAACTGGTAGGTGCCGTTGAACCTAAGTATCTCAACGGGCCGTGCTATTCAGCGCTGAATGAGGACAAAGGAACCCGTGTATCAAGAAAACTTGCGCGAGTAATATGTCACACAAGATATTCAGATTTTTTAAAAATGTGTTGAGAGTTTGTGTTACTCTTAAAATAAATCAGAAATCGGACTGAATTTTCCCCCAGGTGTTTAAGTTAAGAATTACATATATGAGATTTAGACATTCTATGTTCTTGTGTAGCTTTTGATAAATTGTTATGTGAAAATATCCATCTCTATTCCAAGTACTATCCTCCAATGACAATAAAAAACATGGCTAAGAATAAAGATTAGCTTTAACTTCACTACCTCTTAGCAACACCGCCTGTTGCTCCTAGGCATTTGCGTTAATCATTCCACTGGATAGAACTACGTTGCATTTCTCTCGCCAGCATGATGTACAACCGTACTCAACCTATTGTCCAAAATATACCTCTTTTCTAAGTCGTGAAGACGAGAAGACGGAGTACGTAGTAGTTCATTGACGTATCTGTGAATATATTAACGTAAAATCTGATTTAAATATAGAAATCAAGTAATCTACAGCGTACTAACTCAAAACGAGAAAATAAATGTTCCTAAATAATAATAACTTTCTCCGCTTGTTAACTCGTCAACAAAGCAGTAAACACATTGACATACTTGGCAATGATTACTGGTAATTGACATACTTTGGCAATGACTTGGCAATTGATTACCAGGAATGGAGCGGCCTGTCAGCAGACAGACCTATAAAGGATCTGTCCGGCGTGTTGACGCGCTTAATCAGCCTGAGGCTTAAGCCACACAAGTTAACACTTCTTAAAAAACGCCTCTTACCACACTTCACTAACCATTTGGCTGAAACTGGCCCATCAATGAATAATTAAAAGAAGATGGGCGGGCCATTCGGAGAGCGGTGTAGAAAATTTTCCACATCCCTGTGTAGCTGACGGCCTCCTTTACTCCCGTTCAAGAAACGGAGGGCTGGGTATATCGATGATGGGTAACCTAATCCCTATGGTTGCCCTAAGCCTCGCGTTGAAGTTGGCCCGGTCCTCCAACTCTCTATGAAGGACGAAGCGAAGTCCTTGGAAAAGACTGCTAAAGCGGTACGTCTTAACTACCCTTACACCGCTGCAGATCTGCGTGCACTTGTTAAAAGGTGCCAACGTCGAATATTGACTGAGTGGCAGAGTTTGAAGTCGCAGGGAAAAGAGGCGACCTCACACACGATCGTGTAGGAAATGGTTTCCAGCAGGAACCGTTCAACGGGAATTGTTCCCGTTAGAAACCATCACGGCTCTTAGGTTAGGCTGCGATCAAATACCGTCCGGGAGAGAGTTGCCCAAACCAGAGCCAAGTTGACAAAGGAGGTGATGTGCCGGAAGTGTAAGAGCCAGTCACAGTCTCTTAATCATATTTTTTCTACTCCCATTGTATAATTCTGTCATTTTATGGCTGCAACCAGTTTCATAATGATACTAATTACGATACGGATTTCATTATGATACAGGTACTTGACCAATCAAAGAGAAGTTTACAAACCAAGTATTGTTACTTAATCATTTAGAATCGTTCTAATAAATGTTTCGTTCAACTGTGTACATTAAAATTGCATTTAATATTATATTACGCTTGTAAGTTAATTTCTTTAATTATTATTATTCATTTAATTGTTTTTACGTGGAATATTATTTAAAATAAATTGACTGTAATTTCACTTTGATGCTATTTGACTAGCGAGGTACTCCCTCATAGATGGATTGGTAACCCAAACCACTTGCCGCAGAGTAGGGTAAGGTTAGGGAGCTGTCCGCTAGGTGGCCTTGGCTGAATCCTATATGTCAACTGCCACGAAACTATTCAATATAAAAGTTTAACTTATAAAAATTAAGAAGTCGTAAAATAAGTAGGTACCGTGTGAAACTCGATGTAATGGGTATTAATACAATTGTGTGAAATTTACGATACTCGATCGTATTGTAATATCGTGTATTAATACCCATCATTTCATCATCGTTTCATAATGTACTATTTAATCAGTGCGCACACAACAAGGCCACACGGATAAGGAGGCGTGACTCTATTAGTAGGAACTTGGTAGAGGGAAATGCCCTAGGGTGTATCGGTTCCTCGAGTTCTTCTGAGGGCATTCTTACGTCCGCCCAAGCGGAAATGCCCAAACCTGATCTCATCATAAAGAATGAGAAAGGGGGCTTTGTGGTCGATGTCTTAGTCCAGCACGAGAATGGGTTTAATCTCCAAAAGGTTGATGAGGAGAAAGACCGCAAGTATTACACGGGCAACTTTTCTTGAACGATGGATTGACGATTTCGGGTGGAGTGTGGATATTAGTTACAAAGTCGACCACTAGAGTATTTTAAGTAATGCCAACGTCTGTGAAATGAAAGTCAAAACTGCATCTTGTGCTTAACTTTTTCGGGAGTTTTAGGTGACTCCCTTGAAGGACCTGGACCTGACTCAGCTGACTCACTCTCATTTCTTTCGATATTGACAATAAACCTGAACAGGGGTTCTGCACTATGAAAGCAACTGGTTTTGGCTAGCCTCTGTTTCGCGCTAACGAAGTTTTAATGCTTGGAAGGTTGTCATCAGTGCCCGCTGCGAGCTTTTGCCTTCAACTGTTTATTGCACAAGGGAGAGGGATCAAGGTCATCGTTCAAGAAAAGTTGCGCGAGTAATACCAGAGAATGACGGCGCTAGCTGCAGAATGCTCCATGGGGCCATGGCTGCACGGGTAGTTGGGGTTACCCAGGCGCGGATCCACGGGGAAGAAAATAAGGGAAATCCCCTCCCCCTATAATTTTTCAGTAACTATTAAATTTTACCTGTCAGGAAACTTTCAAGCGAAAATATGTTCGGATAATCATTAAAACGAAGAAAAGCGTATCGCAGCTTGAGCTAAGTGTTACCTGCGACGTTTTACAAAATATGCAATGATACATTCGACCAAAGCATTTTGAATTTTCACGCCGAAAATTTGGCTCTGGATCCACCCCTGGGTTGCCGGAGGCACAGTACATGAGCTATCTAGGAATCCCTAGGCTAGGGATTACGGAATATTGGGACCTAGTGACTATCTCGTTGCTGGTACTTCGTAGTTCCACAGAAATATACAATAAATCATGGACTACGTTGCCAACATTTGATCGTTGTGATCCCGGTGCCTCTCGCACCGACAGCTGACAGCCACACATGCATGATGGGAGGGGCGGGCAGCTCACCGAGTGAATCGGTCGCCCCAACAGGGCTCGTCTCTCCGAGGCAGATGGACTCTAGTGCATTTCGGGGGGAAGAGCTCGTATCCAGGGGGTTAGCCCTATACTGCTTTTGAGAAAATCCCATACGACCCAAAGATATGTCACAGAATGTCGATGAAGAATTAAACTTATTGTAGAAAATTCCAATTTTGAAAGTCCGGCGAAGTCGGCGGAAAAGTTCCGAGGCGCGTCAGCTGCCCAAGCAGGAAAAGGCGCGTGGAAAGGTGGTGGCCGGGCACACGGAGGTCGGGGCAGGGGTCTGTCACTTCTTAGGCTGGAAAAATTCCTTATTTCAGCGACGTGGTGGGGGAGCTGTTGATTACTTGTGTCTCGGGAGAGCAAATTGCGGAGCCACGATTGTATGCGAAGACAGCCGAGTTTAAATATTAACGTGGATTATATAAATGTTAATATAATTAATGTTAATAATATTAATTAAATGTTTTCAAATTGGCAAAAGAATAAAATCATGTATATAAGAATCACAATTAATAATCAGTAATTTTTTTATTATAGTATATTTATGATTTTATAAATGTTATCGATTTCCACACCACTTGATTGAAGTAATAAACGTTTGGCGCGTTTTTTTGAAATGGTGTCCCCAATTAGGCTATATCATGTTGATGTCGGTTCAAATTGTAAGTTTGAAATTTTACCGCCATGCGACTCTCACGGAGAGGCGACCGCGCATGTTCTGGCAGACAATACGTGCTCCCAATTTGCTTCTCCCGAACACACAGTCTGATTATTTTGGTAGGTTCGCCTTAAGCACATTGTAGAGCGCTCTTATAGCACTTTGCGAAACTAACAAAAAAAAAGTTGGTTCCAAATTAGGTGCTAGCATCGACGATAGTTGAGCAAAAACTCGAAACTGACCCCGAACGGCTCCGAATTTTGAATTCGTTTTGGACGAGAGATGGCAGAGAGACCAGACGGGAAGAGATGCGAGACCTGCGCAGGGAAACCATGTGGGCTGTCGGTATGGTAAGTTGGTACTAGGGCGAGCAAGACTAGTTATTCCCTCATGCAAGTCTGAAAGTTCAACCTCATTTGATCGTAGGTAAAATAAAGAAAGAACCAACGTCAACCAAGGACAGGTAGCGAGAGAATTCGCTGGCCTATGCGTAACGCGCATGCGTCAAGAATGGACATGGCTCTACGCTCATTACAGGGCCTTTTCTCATAATATGGTTCGAAGCGAGGCAGCTCGTGCCTGGTGCCTACCCTAAGAGATAAGGGCGCATGTCATTGCGGAAATCGGCGAGGCAGATCTAGTGGCGAATGAGCTGTTTGAAAACGGTTGAAATGGAAATATGACTCGTGCCATGATAAGGAAATGCTTATTATACATTTGTAGGTAAATCAATGCTTATACCATATGAAAAATGTAAGTCATGTATTGTACGTACATGTATGTAAGTACATGTTCATTGGTGTAGGCAGTTTACCTACCCCAAGGTGCGGTCACTTTTGCTAATAACTCTCTAGAGAGTTGAGTTAACGAATATAATTAAAAAAATGTAAGTTTTTCAATAGTTTTATTGAAACAGATATGAAAGCATAAGTGTATAGTATAATTCTGCTGATACAGTGTATATCTTTCAGATACAATAACATTGCATAGTTTTTGGAATAGCAAAAATATACTTAAGCTATTGTCTTATCAAATGCATGTCTATTAATGACATTGTTTTAATAGTTTACTTCATATACAGAACTTGAAAATTAATAACATTACTGTTCCTCTATTGCAAGCAGACAAGTGTTTTTAGATTATATGAGAAATAAAAAAATCTTTATTTAAAGAAAACAACTGTCAATCACCCAAATTCTCAGAATTGTATAGTAAACTATTTGTCCCAATATATCATTTTTAAACATGACTTTTTAGCAATGCTTTTATTAAACATTCAAAGTGGATCACTATTATGCTAGTATTTCACTGGTGAACTGTATTTTGATCCTGTTTTTAAAAGCTTTATTTCATGATTAAAAGTATTTGTTGTGATTATGAACAAAATGTTCAATCCTTTGAGTAAATGTAATATCAAGGTATCACTCTTGAGTCTAAAATACTTAATTATAATAATTTACATTAATTAAGCAATGTATTTAATATCGTATTTATACATTTAGATTTCTCTACAGTAACTCCCTTTATCTATAATACTAGTATACAAGGCTGAAGCAATATTACATATTACTTTTATGAATCTTGCCACATGAGACTTAAATGATGAAATTTCTCTATGAATAGATTCTATGATGAATCTATTACATGTTATTACTTCTTGCAAAGATATGATCTACTTTTCTTCCTAATCACCACTGCACAATTAATCTTTTTGGACCACAATATTTATACACCTGACTTCCATCTACTTGTTTCACTTCTTTGAGAAAAATGTGGAAGTAACTTCAGTTGTATGTCAGAATTGAAGCTATGATTGTCCACTTAAATATTTGTATTTCTTGTTTATACACTTTTTAGGACATTAAGACACTTTAATCTTCTACATTGTGGTCAAGAAATGTTCTTGTAATTAATGTACATACACATGTTAGTAGCCAAAACTATATTTTTTCTGTTCTTAAATAAAACAATGAGATAATCTATTTGCAATTATTCTAAATTAACGGTAATTATTGCAGGTACATGGAATTCTATGAAGGCTCAATTTTTTTAATAACATTCTTCATTTGAATTCTTATAACCTAAACAAATTTTTTTGTCCTGACAGGTACAGTATTGTTTACACTTTGCATAGCTTAAAACAACCAAAATGGAGTGTTATAGAAAAATTGTTTAAAAAAATTTGCTTTTCTTATCATGCAAGTATCTTCAGTCATCTTGTGTAACAATGTGAACAAATCAATCTGTGGAAAATTACATACTCTAGCGTACAGAGGAAACATTTACAATTGTATACACTACTCACAAAAACAATAATTATCAGATCATTTTTAAAAGTTGAATTTATGGTGCAAGCAGTAATGCACATTACAGGTATCTATGCTTTTATGGCCTACATACAATACAAAAATTCACAAATTTGAAATTGCACTCAAGCTCTTTGTATACAAGAACATTTTCCTTCATGGTTTACAATGCATTTCTTACAAAATATTTATATTTGCAAAATTTATAGTACTGTAAAAAGCTGTTGTTAATATAAACCTCTATTTTAAAAATTGTATAATTTCTTCCAACTGTATTTCGATTCAAAAATCAGTGAAAATGTATTCATTTTCTAATGAAATATGTATCATTTTCATATACCAACTAGCAAACTATGTAAATTGTGTTTACATATAACTCAAAATTATAGTCTACTAATGAAAATTTGATGTAAAAAGTAATGCCTGAAAAGACTTTATAGAAAAGAGAACACAATTCTTCATATTTCAGGGAAAAATTCAGTGCAAAAAACACATTGACAGATCAAAATACAAATATTACTTTTTCAAAACATTCAATTAATGTTTGAATTTCAATTAAATCAGTTGACATATTGTATCTTGAAGGAATTTGGATCAGTGAAATTTTTAGCTCATTTCATACTAGATATCAAAGACAAAAAACATATGTAAACATTCATGCTGCAATATCCCAAAAAATTATGTTTAGAAAAAATTGAATTTCATAATGTCTGAACACGTTCAGACATTTAATTTCTCCCTATTACTAAGGTAATTGTGTTAAGCCACATTAGCAGATTTGTCTAAGTCTAGTAAATAATGGTGGTTGCATCAATAATTTTTCAAATATGACTAACATTTTTCTTTCAGTAAATTTTTAACTGGTTCATGATAGATATATTCAATTTGAACCCAATTTTATAGATGTCTGTAGAAGGTATTTTTGCTTTCAGTCTAGAATGAATACATGGATCAATATAATTAGTCATTTTACATCTAAGAATAGATGGATCAATATGATAAGCCAATTAGCATCTTACTACTATAGCAGTTTTTACGGAAAGAAATGGATTTTTACATTTTATTGTTTCAAAGTCTGTCTATTGGAAATTCCTTTTAAAATACAAATGATTATTAAATCAATCAATAAATAATCATGCAGCGTAAGAAAGAAGATTTTTGCTGTAATATACCATATCAAAACTCTTTTTGACAATAACTTCACATTTGAATTTCACTAACGGAGAAAGTAGATAAAAGCATGAGAAGTTATACTTGAGAAATATATTCTAAATAATAATATAAAATGTACAATGTATTGTAATATTGGGTAAAAATACAGAAACACTTTAAATATCTTGATGCAGCCTAGTAGTCTACAAATGAAGATTTTCTCTGTTCATGATTCACAGCAATATTTTCTAAAATAAATTTGATGCGACCAATGAAATGGAATAAGTGCTAGAAATACATTTGATAATTTTCTAGTGAGTTCTTTAAATTTTCTAAATTATGTTTTAATTTATTAAGAACATTTAAGTTAATCCACTTTATAAGAATGTATATGCTCAAAATTTCAAGATATCCTTTTCAGAGATGGATCAATCTTCATTTTATAATGAAAAATATATGAATGTCTGATAATGGGAAGTAAAAGGAGGAAAGATATATTATTTTGCCAACATAATCTGATGTTATGCATTTCCTTCCTACTTGCCAGTTGTTATTCTTCAAGCATGGAAACAAATGAGGCCAAAAAATTAGAATGCATTTCGCAATGTATTGGTTTATAAATCTAGAGATGTGAATCCTTGATGGTGTGAGCAATAGCATGGAAAGAGATGTAATACCTACGGATTCTTTTGTAATATTATTTTCTTAATAGTGTATGTAGCCAATTTTTTTGAAGTCAACATGCGCTACAATTTCGAAAGACTTAAGAGTTCCAAAATAATACGGACATAGTGTCAGAGGAAGCATTGTTTCTTTGGAAGCTTTTCCCGTTTGCCTCACATTCGCTTTCCTCAAGGGATTGAACGAATGCTCAAAAACATTAGAAACAGACGAAATATCTAAGAGTACGATAACAATCTCAAAACCTTTTCAAAGAGTTTTCGAACACGATCTAGTTACAAAATCTTTTACTAATCCAATCTGTCGTCTGCCTCACATACTTCCCAATCAAATAAACGCTTACCGCTAATTTTCAAACAACTCTGAAATACTGGCTAATGCAATGCAGAGCCAAGTGGTGGGAGAAGCGGTCGTAGTGATGCGACCGTACAGCGCTCTATGGACGCAATAAACGGACCATCATGGCCGGTAGCGCTAGTATCGCCAAGAAGTTCATTCCAATGGTGCCAGGGTTCCTTGAAGCGCCGTTGCAGAGGTCGGTGTTGCACTGCAAACACTTGGCACCGGAATTTTCGGGAGGGCAGGCGTTCACCGTCTCCGGATTGAACGCGCAAGAGCGAATCACAACTTCATGTCCCTTTTTGTCTGCGAACAAAAGCAGTTCAATGTTATTGTCGTCTAATACCAGGAATGCAAACAATTATATTAACAAGAGATTACACGTCCCCCCCACGTCAGAATCAGGTTTTACCTTTAACTTTCTCGCTACGGAGAAGAGTGAAAGTTATGCAATTCTACGCGAAAAAACAGGGAATTTACGGCAGGAAAATGCCTGTCCGTTCGTCTGTCTGTTCGTTCGTCTGTCCGTCTGTCTATCAGTTCGTCTGCCTGTCCGTTCGTCTGTCCTTCCGTTCGTCTATCTGTCCATTAGTCTCTTTGTCCGTTCGCCTCTCTGTTCGTTCGTCTGTCTTCCCATCCATCTGTCTGTCTGTGTCTGTCCGATCGTCCGTCCGTCTGTGAACAATGCTAGCGGTTAAATCGTTCAGCCGATTTTCTCCAAAATTGATATTCCCTAATCGATGTCTGATGTTGCGGACCATTGAATTTGAAACCGTTATTTGAATTTTTGGGGCTGTATTACATGTCCTTGGGACATTTTCCATATTTCGAAAAAAATGTCTCCATACATATTTGTAGAAATTTTGTTTTTGGATAGCGTGAAGCAATTTAAGAGAAAGCTGCAAATCTCATAATTGTCGAGAACCCTAATTTTTCTAAAATTACAAAAGTTCAAATAACTAGACGAAACTGATTGAGATGGAGAAAAGTCGTGATGGGATGATTTGATAATCTGCCCGTTTCTGAACACTCGTGCTGTTGGGGGTGGAGGGAGCGCGGGATTTATCGCGCAGAGTTAAATTACCAGGAATGTAATAGAACATTAAAACTAGTGGTGCTAAAACCGCAAGTACTTTTCGCTCTTATTTCCCGCAAAATTATTTAACTTTTTTTTAAATTGTACATGCCTTTTTTCAAAATCTATCTTTAAGGAACAGATTTTATTAAGGTAAAAAGCTATATTTTTAATATTTCAGTTGTAGGATGATTCGAAAGTATCCACCAGCTCCATGGTGGCAGTGGAGTCTAATAATGTTACCACTCATGCAGATATCTAGCTAGTGTCGGAAATTGCATCATCATCGGGACCCGAAGCCTAGGGCATCCCTGTCAGTACCCCAGCAGTGATAAAATTCACCTGTCCGCTCGAACATCTGGCAGACGAAAGCCTTCTCCATGGTGCCGGTGAGGGACGGGGATTAATAATTTGGCCACATCTGTAGCTATCTAGTATCGCAAAATTCACCACAATGGGGGCTTGAAGACTAGGACTTATGGGTCAGAGCTCCTGCAGTGGCAAACGTCAACAGTCTGCTCGAAATTATGGCAGACGAAGGCCAGCACCATGGTGGCAGTGGGGCATTATGGGAATTAATAATTTGAATCTCTTTAGTTATCTGTCCTAGAGTCGAAAGTTGACACCATATGAACGAAGCCATAGGAACCTCCCGGTCAGAGCCTTGTAGGTGCTTGCACGTTGTCAGCTTGTCGTTTTTAACTTCTGGCAGACGAAGGCCACGCCGTGTGGAGTGGGCATTGTGGGGACTCAATATATTTGCCATCTCTTAGCTTACTGTCATGAGCGAAGTTGCACCAATCAGTGACCATCAAGCGTAAACTTCGGACCGGCTCGTCAGTGCTTAAGCGTACTTGTCTTTCGTAACTTGACTGGCAGAGCAAGCACTCCAGTTGGGATGTGAGGATTATGGGACTAATATTGACATCTCTTAGCTATCTGTACTAAGTCGAATAGGTTGATCACCCAAAGGACGAGCCTAGAAACTTCCGAGTCCACGGCTGTTAGTGATTAACGTCGTCACCGTCTCCGAATTCTGCAGACGTAGAGGCCACTATCATCCATGGTGCGGTGGGGCATATGGGGACAAAATATTGGGACATCTCTTTTAGCTATCTGTCAGAGTCGAATGTTTGCACACCATAAGGACCGAAGCATAAGAACCTTCCGGTCACGGGCCTTGTAGTGCTTAACGTCGTCACCGTGTCCTGCTCGAACTCTCGGCAGACGCGACAGCCCAGCTTCCAATTGGTGCCGGTGGGGCATTATGGGACTATAATGTTTGACATCTTTTAGGATCTGTCTAGAGTCGAATGTTCACCACCATATAGACCCGGAAGCCTAGATCGGTCAAGCCCTTCTAGTGCTTAACGTGGTCGTACCTGTCTGTTCGACTTCGCATGACGAAGGCAGCGCATGGCGGAGTGGGCATTGTGGGGACAGTAATATTGCCATACTCTATGCTATTCAGGTCAAAAGTTGCACCATAAGGACCGTCCTAGAAACTCGGTCACGAGCCCTTAAGTGCTTAACGTCGTCACCATGGTCTGCTCGAACTTCTGGCAGACTAAGGCCAGCCCATGGTGAGTGGGGCATTATGGGGAAATAATAATTTGTACATCTCTTACGCTGTCTGTTCTAGAGATCGAAAGTTGCACCACATAATGGGACCCGAAGCTTAGAACTCCGGGGTCACCGCTGTATGCTATACGTCGTCACCTGTGCTCGAACTTCTGGCAGACGAAGGCCAGCTCCATGGTGCCGTGGGGCATTATGGGGACGTAATAATTTGACATCTCTTTGCTATCTGTCTGAGTCGAATGTGTGACCACCATAAGGACCGAAGCCTAGAATTCCTGGTCACCGGCCCTTGTAGTGCTTAACGTCGTCACCTGTCTGCTCAACTTTCTGCAGACCGAGACAGCTCCAGGGTGCGGTGGGCATTATGGGGACTAATAATTTTGGACATCTCTTTAGATCTGTCTAGAGTCGAATAGTTGCACCACATAGACGCGAAGCCTAGAACTTCCGGGTCACCGGCCCTGTAGTGCTTAACGTCGTCACCTGTTCTGCTCACACTCTGGCGACGAGGCCAGCCCAATGGTGCCGGGGGGCTATGGGGAATAATAATTTGGACATTCTCTTTAGGCTATCTGTCTAGAGTCGAAAGTTGCACCACCATAAGGACCCGAAGCCTAGAACTTCGGGTCCCGGCCCTGTGATGCTTAACTCGTCACCCTGTGCTGCTCGAACTTCTGGCAAGTCGAAGGCCAGCTCCATGCGCTCCGGTGGGGCATTATGGGGACTAATAATTTGGACATCTCTTTAGTTATCAGTCTAGAGTCGAAATTGTTGACCACCATATAGGAACCGCGAAGCTAGGACACTCTCCGGTCAAACCGCCTCTAGTGCATTACGGTGTCACTGTCTGTGTGAACCTTCTGGCAGACGAAGCCACGTCCGTGGTCACGTGGGCATTGTGGGGACTAATAAGTTTGCGCATTCTCGTTAGCTATCTGTCTTAGAGCAAAATGTGCAACCACATAAGGCTCGAAGCCTAGTGAACTTCCGGGTCACCGGCCCTGTATGGCTTAACGTCGTCACCTGTCTGCTCGAACTTCTGGCAGACTACGGCCAGCTCCATGGTGCGTGGGGCATTATGGGGACTAATAATTTGGACATCTCTTTAGCTATCTGTCTAGAGTCGAATGTTGCACCACACATTTAAGGACCCGAAGCTAGAACTCGGTCATCGGCCCTGTAGTGCTTAACGTCGTCACCTGCTCTCGAACTTCTGGCAGTCGAAGGCCAGCTCATGGTGCGGTGGGGCATTATGGGACTAATAATTTGGACATCTCTTTAGCTATCTGTCTAGAGTCGAAAGTTGCACCACCATAAGGACCCGAAGCCTAGAATTCCGGTTACCGGCCCTGTGTGCTTAACGTCGATCACCTCTGCTCGAACTTCTGGCAGACGAACCAGCTCATGGTTGCCGGTGGGGATGTCGACGCCGAACTTGGTGAAGACGTCGGAGAGCGCCTTGGAGGTGTCGGAGAGAGACTTCTGCACGGCGTCCGGGGTGCACTGAACCGGTTCCACGGAGCCACTTCGGAACGGGTCTGCACACGCCGCGTCCGTCACGCTGTTGCACACGTAGCAGTCGATGGCGGCCGCCGTGCGCACGCCTGCAACGCAAACAAGACATTTAAAGATAAACAAAATGGTCCTTTTTGGGGGGGGCGGGAATTGAAAATGCCCGAGAGAGCTTCGTGTAAAATACTGCCAAGGATGACTTCTAGGCTGTCCGGGTGACGCCGCGTCGTTGGCAGAGAGGCCGACGTTTCATACCAGCCCTGAGGAATACCACGACAAGATGGTCGAAACGTCGGCAACACAGCCTTCGACGCGGTGTCACCCGGACAGCCCAGATCACGCACATGACTCTGGCCGCAGAAGCCTACGACGTCAATGTAGTGGTAGTGGCGAAGTAACGTGACGGACGTTCCGTCATATCCTTCGAATCTGATCCCTTCGTTAGAGCTGCGGGAGGGGGCAGAAGGACCTTGCAGAATTGCGTAGCTGGACCTCGTCATCATCGTATCCCGGGACGAGGCAGCAATTTCTCCCGACAATACACATACTGATAGTTACACCGGTATTCAGTTACGGAAATGTTACGGAAATCTGGATCCCATTCTGGGCTGGTTCAGACAGATCCAAGGAGGCTATAACTCTATTCTCAGATCTACGTCTTCATCTATAAATTGCACCCTTTACTAAAAGTCATCTGTTACTTACCACTCCTACACTTGCTCTTCACTACCACACCAGTTGGGAGTTAAAGAGTTTCTTTCGGTTGGTGAGGTGTCACGCTGGTGACTGATACCTGCATATTGCCATTCAGCGGAGGAAGATCATCACCTCTCGCGATACTACACTTGCGGGAATAATAAACTAATTAATTAATTGGTTACATGTCCGGAATCACCAATTAATTAATTAATTAATCAGTCAAACCAGAGCCCAGCCTCACAGCCATATCAGGAGTTAGAGATCGACAGTTGTAAACACGTAGCCAACAATATCACGGCTCGCGCAGTAGTTCCTGCGAATCTGAGATCGCACTGCCCCTTCTCAGGCATCCGCGTACTCTTTGTGACTCTGGGGCCGCCCAAAACATTACGTAACGCAAATTTGGAGTATTTGAATACCCCCTCTCCCCTCTAACGCACCCGTAACGCGCGATTAACCCTCCCCCTAAACAATATCGTAACGCTTGCCTCCTGCAAATGCAAGTAATGAAAATAAATTATAACCGAATAAAAAATTCATTTTAGTACTTGTGTTGTATTTTAAAATTAATAACAAAATAGAAATTTGTTGGAGTTGTTGAATTAGTAACAATAAGATTGAAACAAGTTGTGAGTGAAGAAAGGACTAATAGGCGAGAAAATGTTTGATCACAGGCCATGCACACCGTCGTGGTTTACGCATGAGCGATAGTATATACGCCCATTTAAATGAATTCTAGAAGATACTAGATATTAATTTTAATATTATCTTCTTTGTCTTACAGATTCAATAAAAAATCGAGGAAAACATATTTCCATTTATTATAACAACAAAGTAAAACTTTAATTTATTTGTGTTTTTAAAATAAATTAATTATATTATATTTTAATGTTTTAGTACAATGCTCAAAGAAAGGAATTATTTCAGAAAGAATTGAATAATGTAAAAAAATATTAATGTTACGTAACACTAAACTAATATCCCTCTACCTGTATGTAACGCAGCGTAACGTTGCCTCAAATACGTTACCCCTCTTTAGCGTTACGTAATTAATGGACGACCCCTCGCGGTCAGAACGAAGTCCTAGCGCACCGAATCTATTACAGCCTTTGAAGTCGCAAGCGGCGCGGTGTGTGGTGGAGCCATGTCCACTTGTGGTGCTAAAATCGCACGTACTTTCTCGGTCGTATTTTCACGCAAAATTATGCGCAAAGAACTAAAATTTTGGAAAACTTGTACATAATCATACTTCAGAATCTGTCTTTAATGAACAGTTTTTATTAAGGGAAAAATCTCTATCTTTAATATTTAGTTGTAGGAAGACGCCGAAAAAAATTTTGAATTTTTGCAATTTTCGAAAAATTAGGGTTTTCAACAAAAATGAAACCGCACCGTTCTCTTAAGCGTCCTTTACACCATACAAAAATAAAATAAAATAATATAAGAACGATGGTCCCAATTTTTGAAAATTTTGAAAATGTTCCAGGGAATTCATGTAAAACACTCTCTAATATTAAAATATCGATTTCAAATTCAAGTTACCGCGTCATCAGCCAAATGGATCGGGGAATATCAATTTTGGAGAAAATCGGCTGCACGGTTTAGCCGCTAGCGTTGTTTCCAGACGGACAGACGAACAGGCGTTTTGCCATCAATCAACATTTCGGTATAAAGGACACACAAAACATGGATTCTGGATAGTACACCAAGAGTTAGAAGATATTTTTCTAAATTTAACAAATAGATTTATCCACTTTTTTGTTACCAGGGTCCTGTAAGAAGAGTTTTTCTGCCCGAAATTCGCCGAATTTTCGCGCAGCATTACATACCTTTCTCTCTACCCCGTAGCGAGAAAGTAAAACTTTACGTCGCGCACCACCTACAATTTTGTGCGAGAGAACTGAATTCCTGTAGTGTGGACGTCCGTCGTTCGCCGAACGGAAAAGCATGTAAAAATGTATGACGAACCGTGGTCGTCAGGTTTTCGACGCACATAAAAAGAATTTGCGGGCAAAATCTTTCGACGGACTTCGTTCGCTACTGTTTACTTAAGGCTTATTTACAATGCAAATATAAGCATAAGCATGGCGTTAACTTAAAAGTTAGGACTACGCATTCTTGGCTATCCGGGATGAGCCGCGTTTCGGTCAATTGTACTGACGTTTCGGCCATCTTGCTGTGGCCTTCTTCAGAGCTACGAGTGTACTGCTGGTTGACTCCGGTCGCGGATGCCTACGAACCCAGTTACGCGGACTCATTCACAATGCTTTCACATAAGCATGACACGTAAGACTTTAACTTAAAAACTTGCAAGCTTCCTGGCTTATGCTTAAGACATATGAAATGAACCAGTCACAGTACGGTAACTCAAAATTGAGATTCGAAATAGGAACGAAGTTGATAGACAAACTAACGCCATATGGGCCATGGACACAAACGATACCTCGAAATCGATTCTTACATCCAACCAATAGTAAACTAGAACGTCTCATAGCCAATAGAAACTCTTATTTTGCTTACGTTCATGTCAGACATTATGAATACTTCAGTCTATCACTTATGTTGATGTTTATGTCTATGCGCTATGCCTATGTTTACGTTTGCATTGTGAATGGGCCTTTAAGGTGACTTGTTCACCACCGCGAAGAAATGCGAAGTGTTTATCTTAAATACACTATTTCCTAATGAAAATAAATGATGCTACAACAGCACAAATTTTGTCGCATTATTTCTAACTTCGGAAATTTACAATATTCAGTGACTTCAACGAAAATAAAACCTGTACCATTCTCTTAAACTTTTTGCATTCTATCCGTAGAAAAAAGTGAAGAAAACTTTGGTGCTGTGTTTGAAAAATGATTGTTTTTTGCATAAATTTCAAGCATAAATTAGGCGTAAACTTCACTTTAAAAATATATACTTAATAATTTTTTAATTAGCTTTTTAATTAGAACAGATTTTGTTTAAGACACATATCTCTACATCCATTTTTGTAGTTTTGAAATGTTAAATTTTCGAAAATATAGAGTTTACTTTACTTTTTCACAGTAAACACGGAGTTTTACAGTACTTCTTTAAACACCATACTAGGAGAACATTAAAAGAAAAAAAATTGGAGTCGTTTCTTAGAAAAGAATTATTTAAAAAAATAAATACTGGCTATAAACATACATACAAAATACGCAATGACTGATACTACTGATATTTTCGAGAAAAAATTGTAAATTACCATTTGAAGATGATTTTAAATAACAGATTTTTATTAAGGAAAAAATCTCAATAGCATAATTTCTACCACAATAATATTTCGTATAGTTGATGGTCTTCTCTAGATGTAGGTTACAGATCCCAATACTAATTTGCTAACGTTCGCGAAATGAATGCCAGACATTTCGACGAGTTACACATCCGCCACGCCCCTAAATCGATTTGGCCGAAACTACTGTAAAAATAATTGGTCACGTGACTAAATGACCCACGCGGGATATACTAAATAAATGTTTGAGTAATCCCCTTGGTGCGATGGCAACTGGGCGCGGGTGGGGCGAGGCGGAGGGATAACGTCATCGTTTCCGAGAAGCTTGCTAATTAACGTAACTAGGCTGTTACCACGAGGCCAATGCCCGGGTCTCCCTGCTACACTTAATGACACACGCCCCAAAATGGTGCTGCACACCGGAAGTTGACAGAAATCACCTTCCTAGAGGTCGTAACACCCCGGACAATATTAACGGGGTTCATATTAACCGCTTTCGTCTTGAATATATTTAAAAAAAAGATGAAACTATTGAAGTTTTAAAATATTTTTGTTTATAAATGATAATGGGTTAAAACGTAAATGTAATGTTTCAAAAGTGCTAATGTTCGTATCGTATAATAACTATAATAACTTTTTTGATAAATAGTTTTAAATGAAATTTAACAGAAGAGAAGGATTTTGTCTGTCAATATGTATATTTCTTTGATATTTTAAGGCGGAAGAAGTATCTATAGTATGTGAACAGATAACCAACATTTATGATAAAAATTGTTTGAATCAAAGCAATTGCACCCTTTGCCGTGAAAATATGTTACAATTGAATGATTGCCGGTCAGACGGCCGGGATCGTTAGAGCAGTAGTACCATAACGCACTCGCACTAGAAGACCGCGGGTTCGAGCCCCACCTCGGGGATGGGTGTATTTGTGTACGTCTATAAGTGTGTGCTGTCCTTTCATCCTTTACTACCATCGTCATCATCTCATCATCCATACCCCCAGGGCTAACAACCTTGGGGAATAAAAATCGTGATTCAGCGAAAAAGCTGCCCCCCACGCCAGATAAAGGTACTTGCACTTACTGAAGCAGAGATGCACACGTGGTCCGAGTTGGCCAACACGCGAAAAATATTGAATGATTACCGTTAATATTAATTTTAACTATCATTAATATTATCACTAATATTATACACTATATAATATTAATATTATGTAGTATTTAAACAAAGCATTCATTTGTTCAATTAGTGTCACTAGAATAGTGTCAGCGGGTGTCTATTGTATCACCCCACCGTAATCTCGGTGACAAAAGCCAAAAATGTCATCTATCACGATATGCACTCGTATGAGGAATGAAACGTATATAAAAACTCCTCTCTTCACTCTCGATATCATGGACTAAGGAAATTTATAGGCTCCCCTTAAATAAATCGAAGTTACGTCGATTACTTAAAAAGAAAAAAAACCTGTAGAACAATATTATAATCTTCTTTCGTACCTCTCGCGTACACTCGTTTTAGAGAAGATTGCATCGCAAAATCTGCTACGGTTCAGGAGATATTTGAGGGGAAATCTTTTAGGTGAGCCACCCATATGGGAACAACACTAGTCACTCTTTCCCCAAAATCGAGATATTAACGGGGTGCCTTATCTTGTTACGGCCCTATGCCTTTCGTATGAATTCAATATCAGCAAAAAGGTTTTGCGACCGTTATCAGAACAAGCGCGTGTCGAACGGGGGTGGGTGGTCTGATCATCTAATGGTTTGTTTTGAATCAATGAGAGATAAAAATGGAAAATATGATTTGAGTGATAGTGGGAAATATAATGGCAGTACGTGTTCTTCAACAGATGAAAATATGTACACTGACTGCAACCTTCCATTCGATTGAATGACGAAAGAGGTACAAACCACATCGACAATTACATGCATACTTTGACTTTCAACTCTTCAGTAAAATTGTAAGATATAGGTATTCCATTCTCAGAGAGTTTCTAATATTCATATATAATTAAATAGATTGATTGCACTCTTAAAATTTTTAATGCTTTTCAAAAAGATGTTGACTTCTCTTCCAAGAGAGGAAAATCCGTTGATTATCTTCAGTGTTTGAAATGTTATATACGCACGTTTTCCAGAGCTCCGGAATTTCTGTACCCTGTTCTCCATCATCAAAGCTGAATCATGAATAAAAATAGTATTGAGCGTTGTTGACATAAAAAAATTCCGTATAATAGAGCCAATATTCATTGGCAAAATCATTTAGGTGCAATGATTTGATAATACTGCCCCGAAATAACCAAATTCTCGCATTTTTTTTGCATCTAAAGAATTGAGAATTCAAGAGAACGTGCGCGGATTTTACTAGGAAACATCTTTTTCAATGGGGACCTCTGGATTTCTCGCTACTGTGCCTAATTGAACGTTTCTTGAGTTGTTGTGTATAAGTGTTGAGTATAACTGTTGTTAAGTAGAAGTGTAAAATTCATGAAGAGGCGAATTATAGGGGGCTAGGGAAAATTATAGTAAAGCATATAAGTATCCCTGAATCTTTTATCTAAAATGTGAGTCAAAAGTATTCTTGTGTACGATTGGCAATAACCGCTTGCACTTGCGCTGCTGGAAACAGGGTTCAATTTCGCTGCAACGATGAGAAATTTGTGGGGGAGGAAGCGGGTTTGCGGCACTTTTTCACGAGGTGTTCTCGTTTTACCAGCTCCAACGTCTTTCATATATCTTTACAATCACATACCTGTCGAATGCTTCATTCATCCATTCACAATACAACGACGAATGAATGAAGTTTGTACACTGGTACCAGAATAGAGTAATATACTTTTGACCATAAGCAGGGAAATTCTCAGGTGTTTCTTAATTTAAACAAATAAAATGCAATGATTATTACTTTCAATATAATAATAATAATAATAATAATAATAATAATAATAATAATAATAATAAGATAACGAAGTTTTCCTCAAGGCTCTTATTAAAGTGCATTGATACGTCAGGATCATAGAGATGTACAAAATAGTAGTAAAAAATGTCACTAGATAGTTATTTATTTCATACTTTTAATTTAAAGTACTCTAGTGTGCTGCAAGCGAGGTTTTCCGCAAACACACAGAAACGATGTCCAGACTCGTTGGCAGTCACCGCGTCGGAGATGGTGACTCGGCTGCTGGTTTGAATTTCGCGCCCGGATGTAACATTTAATCTAAATTTTCTCGAAGACAATTTTTTTCGAAAAACGAAACAGAACTGGATCTGCCAGTATTCATGAAAATCAACATAGAATCTGGGGTATTTTTTGTGACGGAAGTTTTCGGACATACTAGAATCGATTAGTTTGATTTAAGAATGACGCGCTGTCGTGCATTTGACGTGCTGTCTTTCGCTTGCCTGCGGAATTTTCGGGGAAAGTATTTATTGTGCTTTATTATGTCGAGACTCAGAGTGCACATTTGAAGTTTACAGTTATTGTGAATGGGACGTTTTTATTTTTGTTCAAAGTTTTACCGGTGCAACTTTTCTTGACTTCCTAGTCCCTGGTACAATGAACAGTTGAAGGTAAAAGCTCGCTGCGAGCACTGATGACATTTCAAAGCCAACATCCTCATTGGGGCAAAACATAAGATATTTGCTGTTAAAGTTGAAAACTCCTGTTCGTGTTTTTTTTTCAATCTAAAACAATACTTCCGAGAACAATACTTCCTACAATTTGTAATTGCGGCGAACACAAATTTCGTATGCAAAGTGCGAAGCCATACGAGTGGGGAAAAGGAAAAAAGATTCAGAAATATCCTTGAAATAATGCTCTGAATCGGGCTTCTGCTTACTCTGAAGCAAGTATTTCGATAAGTTTAAATACTAAAGAACCTATAATAATCCTCAGAAACGCCTGGTACAAATGTAACATACAATGTGTTTAGTTTATCATACTCTGTGTAGATATCTTTTCTACATAATTTCACCATCTTTTCATAGATAAACAAGAGAAAGTGTGTTGTATAGTATTTTAAATCTTTAAAAATAGTTGTCCTGTTAGTTACTAGACTGACACAGTTGATAAGGAAGAATTCATTATAATAAAAGAAGATTTGTAACTTCAGGCAAACCAAGACCGTATATTTATGAGGTCAAGAAATCGATGAATTATACATTAGTGAAAAGACGTCGGTTAAGAAACCTAGCACGGAAAAACGCTGTGTATACGATGTATAATAAGAAAGTGTGTACGATGTATAATAGAAATATACGATGTGTAATAACTAACGGGCGGATATTATTGAAATCCTTTTTTTTTCTTTTCACTTTAGAAAAAATGCTGTTTAGTATAGAAATTTAATTTTATGTTATGAATAAAGGAAATTACCCATTTTTATGTAATTTTTTCGCATTTTTCGTCAATGTCGACTAATAAGTCTTTTTTTACCTTTTTCTGTCATTTTCAATGAAAATTTGGTGATTTCATTGATTTTAATATCATTTTAATGGTACCTGCTTCAAATAATATTTACTAAGTGAAACAAATGTTATCCACAGAATTCCCGAGTAGCCTATTCGATATCTTCGCTCAGAAGTTGTAATGTCAAATGTTGAGAGTATGTAATATAAGGTTCCTGTGACGCCTGTCAGCCCCACTCACGGTTCAGCCGATTTCGGGATTACTACGTACAGAGATTTTCTGGTAAAGTACAGTACAAACCAAACGGTTGAAAACTGAGTTCACACCAAATAGAAGAAGCCTCGATTACATCAGTAACGTATCCAACAGCTTGTGTTGATCATCCGAACTGGTTTCGATCACATTTTTTACGTCATTTTTCTTTGCTTTTAGGGCATTTAAAAAACCTTTTAAGAGCATTTTATTGATTATTTTTGGCGATGTTTTAGATAATCCCTAGTAATAGCATAAGCATGTCCTCATGACACGTCAACACATTCTTTGAGAGCGTAGGCTTCCGCGGCCGGAGTCAGTATTCCAATGGTGACCGAAACGACGGCACCTTCGCCATGGACGCGGCGTCACCCGGACAGCTAAGTTAATACAAACATATTCATTGTAAACAGGCCTTAAGTGTTTGCGAATCGGTTTCGCAGATCTACCCCCGTCCAGCAAGCTTTAGACGGGTGTTTGCATCTCTCAAGGTCTCATTCGAGAGAGAGAGAGAACACATTCGCGCTGTCTTCAGCTCGCGGCCCTGACTCGAGCACTTGGTCTCGCAACCTACTCCCGGACAGAAGGCTCCCCCACTCGACGCCAAAGATGCACACTTCGCAGTCGCCGGGAGCCGTAGTATAGTGATTGCGGCGGCTGCCACGAACTGAGTGTTCGAATTAAGGATATACCTCCTGTACAGTGAAGTGTAGAGAAGTGGAGTGATGTGCTAGATGAGGTACAAAGCAAAGGAAAATTAGAACGAAATATTAATATGGAGATAATTTGAAATTAATGAGAACAGACTTATGAATTTCTAATTGTTATCATGGTTACCACCTCACGGCATTAGCTGAAAGTGATCTTTAATAAACATATCTATCTATCTATCTGCCTATCTACCTATCTATCCTGCTTGGACCTGGGTGTTTGCTTTAGGGTTGTGTCATAGAGGGGCCATCCCAACCATCATTTAACATCTGTGTGTGTATGTGTGTGTTGTACTTGTGTGGAATGACTGTATCGGGAACGGTCGCTCAGGACATCAACTAATGACACTGCAGTTCCTCTGAATGGGAGGTTCTATGTTCGAGTCATGAGGGTGGCAAAGTTTTCGACTCTTGTCAGCTAGGTCGAGTTGAGACGCTGTCTGGAGAATCCTAGCGCTCAGCTGCGCTGATCGTTGGTTTTCCGTGGTTCCACACGGAACACACACACACTCACTCACATGCACTACAATATGACACTTGTCAGGAGATCAGAGGTGAGCTTAGAGCTTGTCCCGGCTGGCGCGGTGCCCTTCTGGTGGGAGATACCTGGTTAGGGAGTGTCCACACGAGTCGACGGTAGGTCGGCGCCACATCCCACTGGAGAACATCAAAGCCACCTCTCGCGATAAACCATGAACTACACTTACGGGTCTGATGACCTTAGCTGTTGGCGCGCCCGGAATCACCAATCAATCAATCAATCTATAAATCACCAACCCTTCCTGCCTGTAAAAGGATTCAAGCGCCTCCACGGGCTTACCACACACTAGCGGTAGGCGTAGGTAATCGGCCGCAATGGGCTTACGAGATACAAAGCGTCAAGTGTAAGTGCTCGGCCGCAAGGGGCTTACGAGCAACAGCGAAGTTAGGGAGTGGAGGTTATGGATAAAGTTAAAAGGCAGTGGAATGTTTAAACTGAGGGCATGGAGCGTCGGGTGCTACCCTGAGAGCTAAGCAGTTGTGAAATCTCCGATGATGATGAGGATGCATTGCAGCATATGTTTAACCAGTTTCCAATATGTTTTGCTGCAGACCTCTTTCGCAAAAATTATTGAATCCGTTGTTCCCTTACAGTAATGTAGAAAGTAGTATAGTAGTGCTTGAAGGTAAAACATATTATCATTTGGACCATTCATGTAGAATCCTGCATTCGGGAAAATTGAAGAAAAAAGTATCAAGATACAAACTCGAGCAGTGGTTCACTGATTTATCACAAAGTCTTTGAAAGGCGCTTTGTTCGGAATCCGCGATGTGACCTTGATCTTATTCTACAAAGTTTAACATTAGAAAATCAAAGTGGATAAAAATCTTTAGAAAATTGTTTTTGTGTGTAGTTATTACATTAATAATTTAATATTTGAATAATAACGATCAATATAACATATACAATAAATTAAAACATTGAAACGAATGAACATTTAGATGAAGCTGAATAGCGAATATGAAATATTATACTAGAAAGAAATGTTCTGTTTACGATTGTTGATCCTTGTCATTAAACAAATTAATGAAATTTTACTGCTTTTCATAAAAAAAATTACATGCAGACGTTCCAGACCACGCAGAAAAAACACCGGCATCGTAATCTACGAGTTCCAAACAACTTTTTTTTCTTTACACTTTTTTAAGAAACCTCGTTTCGAAGACACAGGCAAACTTTTCTTGGTACCATCCTGCATTATCATTTGAACCGACTGTGTTTCCGGTATCTACGTTTAACAACCACGTGGTAACAAGTACACTTGCAAACACATGACCAGTCTCTGGCTCCATGGTTAAGACTGATCAAGTTTACATCAGTAACGTATCGAGCTTCAGTTGTTCATCCAAACATGTTTCGATCACATTTTTTACGTTATTTTTCTCTGTCTATAGGGCATTTTAAGAGCATTTTATTGATCCAGCTCTGTAGAAGTACGCTCTGAAGAAGGCCACAATACGCTGGCCAAAACGTTAGCCACCATGACATTGACGCGGTTTGTCTCGGATAGCCTAACCAACAAACTCCGGCCGCGGAAGCCTACGCAACCACTTTACTGATCATTCCTGGCGGTGTTTTAGGTCATAAAAAATCCGTGCTCTACTAATGTAGCAGGTCAAAGAATCGCCGATCCTCCACCACAGAGCTGGGGGATCTGCAGGAGGCTTATCGCGCGGCGAGCCATGGCCTCCCGTGAGTCACCCGTCGCGTCACGCGTGCGGCCGGAGGAGCAGACGCGACCGCAGCGGAGGCTGAAGTAGCACGCGCGCACGCTCGCTCACCCACTCGCCCCTCGCGATGACCACACGTCTATTTTTACGCGCGCTCACATTCGCCTTGTCCGGCACACGCGGGTCGCCCTTTGACAAAAGGGCACGTGCGCGGGTTGACTTTTCGAACGGCAGCCTGCCTTCTTGTGACTTTTTGGGTTTATTGAAGGTTCCGGGTTCGTCAATTACTCTGGCCGATAGTGTAATGAATGCTTTATGCAGGAGAGTGTGGGTGTTCCTACACCGCTGGCTGGTGGCATCCGGTACCGACCTACAAGTTAACTTGCGAGGGATTTCCCCATCTAGGTATTTCCCGCCGCAACTGGGATATGCTCTTTCTTGATATGTTGGATAGTGTGGTGCATGTAAATGTGTGTGTAAGGGGAGAGTATAGGATCAGGAAGAAGAAATTGTCGCGTGTGGGCCATGGCCCTTTTTGATAGGGTGCTGATCCGGCTACTCCTTGTGTTGTTCGACGAAACCATGGAAAACCAACGATCAGAGCAGTCGGTCGCTACAACTATCCTCAAGATAGCTGCTGAATCCAACCTATCTACGTAGCTAGTATGGTAAAGGAAATAATATTCACAAAAGTTTCATAATTTTTATTAATTATTATCCAGAGTTAACTTTTGGAGATTATTTCCTTTACCATATTATGGATTACCACAAGATATCTGCTACCACCACGGAATTTAGGTAGGTAGTGTCCGTCACCATCGAAGAAATCGAATGGAGTACTCAGGAATTCTTTGGTGCACAGTTGTTGCAGCTCGAAAATATTATTTGAAGAAATTCCATTAAAATTATATTAAAATCGATTAATTCCGCGAAAAATGCATTAAAATGACGTAAAAAGGTAGAAAAATAATCAACGAAATGACGACTGCAAATCAAGACATATAGACATCAAAATACCATCAAAAACCAACCTTCTTTGTAATTTTACTCAACTGATTCAGAATAATTGCCATATAAAAACCTCTTTCCGGATGAGTTTATCTCAGAGCCTACATTGAAGCTATTCCTACAGCGACTCTGACCGTGAGGACCTAGGGTTCGAGTCCAGACTGTGAAGGATTATCTAAAAAGCCACGTCGAATTCATTTGCTGTCTGGAGGAAATTTCTACTGGCTGACTTCTCTGGTCGATAGTATCTGACTGATTTCTCCAATCTATACCAGGCGAAGGTCGGAGCATTATCATTAAAAGTGGGCGAAGGCGATTTCTTCCTTATTCCTTGTCTTAATCTGTCCCTTTGTACACTCACTCACACAGTGTGCACTACACACATGAATGGAGGTCATCCGGTAGCTCTGGGGGAGATACCTGGTGGGAATTTTAAAAATATAAATTCTCGGCTATTCGGGAGACGCCTCGTCGTAGGCTGGGAGGCCGACGTTTCGCCTGACATGTCGCAGGCTTCCTCAGGGCAGTGTGGTTATACAGGAAGTCACTGCCCTGAGGAAGCCTGCGACATGTCAGGCGAAACGTCGGCCTCCCAGCCTACGACGAGGCGTCTCCCGGATAGCCCAGAATTTATGGATTCGTGCCGCGGAAGCTTACGTGTGCAATTTTTAAAATATGTCCCAGGGGCTTCATGTAAAGTGCCCCCGTCCGAAAAAAATTAAAATCGATGTCAAATTCAAGGAGCCGAGACGTCAGCCAGATCGATTGAGGAATATCCGTTTTGGGGAAAATCAGCTGAGCGGTTTAGCCGTTAGCGTAGTTCTCGGACGGACAGACAAACGTTTTGCCGTTATTTGATTTTGCGTTATAAAGAACTCACAAAACATGGATTGTGGCTACACTACGTGTTAGAGGATTTTTTTCTAAATGTAGCAACTAGATTTATTCCATTTTTATTGCCAGGGTTCAGTAATAAGAGTTTTTCTGTCGAAAATTGGCTATTTTTTTACCGATAAATATGCTGAAGAAGAGATATAAACATTGTTTTAAAAGGCAAGATCACCAATTGCATACATAATTACGTTGCACAATGGACACATTAGCAACATGCTTAATGCATATGTTATAGAGATAAATAATTGGAGAAAAGCTTCATTAGAAGTCATTTTAAGCACTTCAACTAACAAATACAATAGTGTTTACAAATTGCTGGAAATGTGCATATTAAGGGCGTGAGAGATCTTTAAAATACAATTACGTTTGTGTAATTTCGGAAAAAACAAAAATAGCACAAAATCGACCTTACGTCATATTAAAGAGAGCAATTAGTACTACCGTTCGAAAAGTTTAAAGAAAAAAATTGGAGCCGTTCTAAAAAAATGCGTTTGAGTGTTTCTGAAAATGCCGAATTTCGAGCTACTTTTAACCGAAAGTGGTTGAGTTTTCGAGAAACTTTATATGAAATTATTTAAAGCACATGTACTCACAAATATATAAATGTGAATAAATCACCACTTAAGTAAATATTAACCACGCGAGAGACAAGTCAAAAAATTACTTTTTGTAATTCTTGAAAAACAAAAGAATAGCGCAAACTGATGATTGTGTCATCTCATAGTGCACATTAAGTAGTACCCTTACCAAATGTTTAAAAAATTGGAACCTTTTTGAGAAAATCACGTTTTTGTTATTTTTTAAAATTGCTAATATGCACGCAATGTAGTTGTAGGAAAACGTCCGAAAAAATTGAACTATTGCAATTTTCGAAAATTTAGAGTTAACCGTGAAAATCAGATGTGTGTCTCATTTATAGGTGTATTTTACTCTATTCTTACAAGAAATTTAAAGAGAAAATTTGGAGCCGTTTTTGAGAAAATTTCTCAGGTGCTTCACGTAAAGTACCCCTCAAAAATTAATTAGAAAATCGCAGTGCTTCCAATCAGGTCAGATCTACCGGGGAATATCATTTTGGAGAATATCGCACGTATGTGCGAATATCGCTAGTGATGTTCACAGACGGACAGACAGAAGGACGGACGGACGTTTTGAAAAGAACCACTTTTTCGATATCAAGGGACCCCAAAACGTGTATTTCCGTTGAAATCTTGATATCGATTTTCCGCAACATGACATAACTTTACGTATACTACGTATGTTGTACGGGAAAGTAAAAGAGACAAGGATGAGGAAGATAAGATATTGCGGGGCCCGTGACCCATTCGTTTAGGTAATTCTACAGCATTTGCATGATATTGATCAGAGAAACCACGGAAACGCACTGATACTTCACCTGGACACAAAACTAACCTGGAAAACCGATATAGATATCAAAATTAAACAAGCAAGAAATAAATTATTCCAACTCCGGCCACTAATCAACAAACAAATCGCTGTCATACACAAACTCTACAATAATTTATAAATATATAATCTAATGATCTACGCATGTCCAATATGGACAAATGTAGCCCCTACAAATGTCAATAAAACCCAAGTAATTAAAAAAACATTTATCAGATTAATCACAAATGCTCCGTGGTTCGTAACTAATAAACAACTCCATTCCGAATTAAACATCAATACACTAATAAACCAAATAGCCCTTATATCAAATAATTTCTACCAAAACCTAACAGACATCCCAGAAGCATCCCATTTCAAACTACCGAAAAATCCAACCCTCACCCGAATAAAAAATAGATTCCCTTTTGAAACCTTTCTCAAAATCTTAGCCAACCATGTAACATAACCCTGAGGTTCTCCCATAGAGTATCCTCTCCAATGTATATATTAAGTTAGCTTAGATATTTTAACTAGCATAAGTTTGAAAACGCATCTGTAAAGTAATTATACTAAGCGATGTATTCCATCTAGAACAAATAAATAAGTTTTAAAAAAACGTACCGATCAGCGCAACCGTTCGCTGGCATTCTCCTGCAGACAGCGATTGAATTCAGTCTAGCTAGGCAGTTAGTGTCGAAAATCCGCCAATATCGGGTCTCGGATCCAAGAACCACCTGAACAGTGACATTGCCCAGAACCATCTCATTCCGTCCTGTTTACGCCCGTTTGTCTAACACCCTTGTCAGTTGGGGAACCCAGCATTCCTCAGGTTCGGCATGTCGCGGCTTGCGATCGAATTCACCGTCCTCGGCTTCTCTCCGCCGGCCGACAGCTTCGGAAGCAACGAGGGACGGGTCCGGGCACACGAGGCACTTACCTGGTCGGCCCTGACCTACATCACTGCCACCACATTCAACGCCATCCCCGCCTCGCTGCTCCACTCCCTCCATTCCGCCCCCTCACGCCCTGCCTCATCCGACCTCATCCGACCTCACCCGCCCTCACCCAGCCTCGTCCGGTCCCGGCCGCACCACGACCCGTCGGCCTGCCCCGCCCAAACAGCTGCCATGCATTTCATGTTGCTGCTCAACACATTGAACAGAGTTTTGTAAAGGTGGTACTAGAACATATCACAGTTTTTATTTTTTTTATTTTTAATGGTTACGAAAAACATAATTATTATATTGCAATTATGTACTTATGTAATATGTTATCATGTAATATTTCAACCTTCCTTTTCAAAACTCACTCAAACTGCTTGAAAACCGCAGAATAAGAATATTTGGTAGTACCTTCTGAAACTTGCTTTATAAGTGAAATTTTTGTTGCTCACGTGGCCAATGGTGTGCTTAGCATTGCTGAACCTATACATTCATTGAAAGCTTGAAAGTTAATTTGACTTTTAAAACGTTCTTTCTCGCGCTCATTAATATTAACTAACCTCGCAGGAATTTCAAGAATTTTAAAGAAACATTTACATATATTTTCGATTAATACAATTATTTAGTTCTTTCCTCTAATATATTTTAGATACTGCGTTTTTCAAAAACAAGTACATTTTTTCATTTTTCTCACTTTTCCATCCTCTAATAAATAATCGTCTTAATTATTAAAACATGGACTTTCAGAATACCTTAGAAAAACAAGACCTCTATTCAAATGGAAATCTGAAATAAATATTGCAGCCATTTTTGAGAAAACGTCGTTTGAGAAACTGAAGAGGGAGGACATAAAGCATATTTAAATGTTCAGAAGCAACGCGAGAGAACCATCTTAGAATTTGTTCTATAAACGAAGGAAAATCGGACGCAAATACGATTTAGACGGTAAAAGTCAACCAGAATATTAATTGTCTTGACTGGGAGTTGCTGCACCGCAGCAAAACAAAGAGTGTACAGTCTGTGTAGTACAAAGTCGGTGACATAAATAGACGTTGTTGTGTAATATTGGAATAGACATGAATATTGATAGGAACTTTCAGATAGAACCAATAATTTAGTTTTATTTTAGTTTTCAAGTTTGCCATTCGCACGTTAGTGAAGTACAATATCTTTGGGATTCTCCAGTATATGAAACAGACTACCCCAAAGTTAAAGAAACATCGTTAGTGGCAGAATCAGTCGGGTCAATTATTTTTCTTCTCGGCTAATCCTTGTTCAGTAAATGAGTAACCCGCGTGTGTCTGTCCGTTTGTCGGTTCGTTCATCCGTCACTTACGATTAGACCTCTTCCTGTGCACTATTCAATCACGATTTACCTGACGTTAATTACACTTACATATGTAATTGAGGCTTTTTTTAAAGAACCTCTAACAATAATTCCTTAAATAATTTTTTTGCTGGGAATAGACAAGCCAGATTACTATGTTTAAAACTTTTTATTATGAATTTACATTGCACAAATTAAAGCTCAACATGAAAGTACCCACCGTATGTGACACGTTAAACTAGTAGATGATTCCTTCCATTTTGTAAATATTGTCCATATATAATATCAAAATTAATATTATTGAAATTTTTGATAGTATATAATATACCGTATATAAAAAACCGAAGTAATATTAGTTCTAGTTAGGAAATTATCCCCCATTTCTGCATCAAAGGGACTGAACGCGAAAAACAGACATTAGCAATATAAGGCATATTTGGGAAATCAGGCAATCAATTGCAATTTCTTGATATTTGATTTGAATTGGATGGTATGCTGATTAATATATTAGAGCATATTTGTGCTTATTTGGCTGATTTTTCCTGTTGGTGCATATTAATGTAATTGTAGGCGAATATTTTGTATATTTCGTTTAAATAGACTTACTTCTAAAATGTTTCATTTTTACATGAAATCTATTTATTATTGAGCGTTCATTGATTCGAAAGAGCGTGTCTCAGTGTACGTTTTTTTTATAGTTGATAAAATACTTGAGCAAATGAAGGATATGTCTTGATGTCATATTTTTCAACCAGGCATAAGAAATGAAACAACACATACAGAGTACTTCGCTAAGATGCGTATTTCTTTTTTTTTTTTTTTTTTGTTATTTAAGATCGCATCAACATCGAGGTCATTAGCGACCACTATTGCGTGTAACGGTATGGTAAGTGTGAGGATGACACGATATGATGAAAGGGGTGTGAAATGACGAACACAATACAATTGTGCCCGAGGCGAGACCCGAACACGCGATTTTTCGGTCCGAGATCGCTTCCGCACTACTGCTTTAGCGATCTCGGCCATCCGATCCGGCGCATATTTACTTGAATGAGTATTTTTTCCGCGAAATAACGTTGATTATATTATGTTTGCACAAAAATATAAATGTGTATATTTTCATGCCGTGCCGTCCTCCTGAAGTTTGTCAAGTAGGTTTCATACAGGAATTGAAATACTGTTAATTTTATTTGCATATTCGTATGCAGGTTGATTGATTGCTTAGTGATTTCGGGCACAACTACGAGGGCCATTAGTCCCGTAGGTGTAATGCGTGTTTGTTGCTCGGGAGGTGGGCTTATCTTTCCCCCGCTGTATGGCGAGATCCGGCGCCGACCACCTGTCAGCTAGTGGCGTTTTCCCCAGGTATCTCCCATCAGCGTAGCACCGCCCCAGGCGGAACATTCTCTAAACTCGTGACGGGTTGCGTAATTCATAATTTTCAGGTCATAATACATATTTATGATATATATTATATAATATATATTATATATTATATATTATTATATATATTTATATATTAGTATATATATATTAAATAGATATTATATTGATTATATATTATATTATATATATTATATATTATATATTATATATTATATAATTTTTAGGTCACAAATGCATATTTTTAAAAGCATATTTCAAGTTTTTTTAGGGCATAAAAATCCTGTCCCTTGTAATAACCATTGCCTTTGTGTCCTTCCAGAGAGGAGCCGGCACGCTCCGGGGCGTGTGATCGATGTCCGTCCGAGAATATCCCGCCCCGCCCCCCACGCCCGCAGGAGTTCATTTCCAGCACAGACTTCACAATGGACCACTGCCCGCGGCCTGGAGGGACAGGGGAGAGGCGCGGTTGCCAGGCAACGCGCATTCAAGAAGACCCACGGGCGGAAGGTATGCGCCGCGCCGACGTTCGTATCGATAAAAATAACACCAGCCCCCCCCCCTTCCTCCTCCTCAAAAACCTACTTCACGGAAATTTAACCCTCTCGAGACTAATGTTACGCGAGCTTTCCTCCGGAGAAAGGAACTGCACAAGCTCGCTCGTTTTCGCAAATTTGCAATTATCGTTAGTTATACTGCCATATTTTTTTAAAAGAAGGATGTTCATTTCTTTATAATTGTCGCCATCCCGTCACCTTGTTGGACGCAATTACGCTGGGAGAATTTTCCGGTTACGGGACTCCGGGCGTAATTGCGTCCAACAAGGTGACGGGATGGGGACAAATATATATAATACAAGGAGCGATATTCGAGCTCGTGAGCACTGTTGTAGGAATTCATTGTCTCAGTAGCTTGGGGGTAGTAGGCCTGGGGTCGAGTCCCGGTCGGGGCAACCAATACTTTGAACAAATTTAATTTTTAATTAGTTCATTTGGCGCAATATTATATCAAACGTAAGGCAATTTTGTAGCCAGGGATAGTAAAGTACACTTTTGTTCCCCGATACAGATATATGCAGTGTGCTGTTCGAAATTTTTAATCCTCTTTTGGTACATGGAAGTAATTACCCTACGAGAGCAATGGTTCACTTTGATCTCATCTCTTATGAGATGCTTTGTTCTATAAAGTAAATATTGACCGTTTTATGAAACATTTTATTGAACAAATATCTTGCCATAATGCTACGAATTTTTACTATGAATATAATTATATACATTATATATATATATATATATATATATATATATGAATATAATATAAATATGTATATATATAACAATACTGACGAAAATACTGAAATTCACGATTTTTTAATTACTACAACAAATACTTCTTGATGTACTATTTTCCCTAGGAAAATCCAAATTACGAGTAAAACTAGTGCGTCTTCAACAACATAGCACTTTTTCGTACTGCAAGACTGGTTTACTCCACAAAACTCTATCCGCAAAAATATTCTCGAATCGATATTTGAACGCAAAAGCATAAACTACTCACTGGTAGCCAACTAGCGCTGGTTAAGTTAAACCCAACGCTCCCAAAACTCCCAACGCTCTTAAAATTAGGAGCCATTTTCCCTATTGTTTATATTGTTTACCTATTTTTTATAGAATTATCACGTTTTCTCAAAAAATGCTTGAAAGCTACCAATTTATTGAAAAAATAATACGTATTATTTTAAAATCTAAGTTGATTTAAAGATTTCATTATTAAAACATCTCTTTAAATAAACTTGGAGGAGGGAGTCGAAAACAATTTGCCCTTTTACAGTTTTCCAAATTTTAGAGGTTTACTGAAATTTGTACCTGCGACATTTTTTTAAGTGAACTTTGCTGTGTTCGAAGAAAATATTAAAAAAGAGTAGTTTTTTACAAAACGTTGTTAATGATTTCTAAAATTTAGGAAAAAAGTTTAAAGCGGACGGGCAGAGACGACAACCGGAACGTCTGATTTTGATGAAAATCTTATGTACGGTTGAAACGCCAGTGATGGTTATAGACTGATGGACTAAATAACGGACGGACAAACGAAGAGATGGACGGACAGTTGAAAGAGCGGTCAGGTGAAAGAGCGGTCGGGTGAAAGAGCGGACAGGTGAAAGAGCGGATAGGTGAAAGACCGGACAGGTGAACGAGCGGACAGGTGAAAGAGCGGACAGATGAAGAGCAGACAGGTGAAAGTGCGGACAGACTGGACAGGTGAAAGAACGGACAGACGGACACGCGGACGGACTGACGGATGGACAGAGACGAAGAGAAGGACGGGATAAACAGAGAGATCGGACAGACAGAATGGGCATTTTGACAAGACTATATTCAGGAATGAGTAATACAATGCATGCATATGAACAAGGAAAATCTATTTTTTTGGTTATCAAGGGCTCAAAATCAAGTTTCCTGTCAAAACGTTGACACTACTAGCTCTGAAATCAATATACAGCCTCTTTTTGGCCAACACACTCTTTCTACATAGTTGTATACTTTCAAAGTTCAATAGTTTTCGACAGTCTCCTGCAACTACTCTATTAAAGATCGATATTATTATGTTATTGTAATACTTACGGTTTTGTTAATTTTTTATTAGTTCAAAAGTTATATTTATTTTCGGTTGGTTCGAATTAAATTTGCCTTTCTGCCTCAAATTCTTTTAGTGTTTTTTTTTACAGAATTCCTTCATGATATACGGTATTTGGGAAAATGTGGCAACGTTGTCGCGCCCTCGTGGCGCCAAGAAACGAGGTCGTTCTCGTTGCGTCCTGCAGAATGCGCTCGTTACAAATCGCGGCTCCATCTGTTGGCGCCTGCGAGAAGGAATGTGACGTAACGTCTCAAAGACTTTCGCATCGAGAGATCCAGAACGCGCGCGTCAGCGAAACGACGGGACGTCGGAAGGAAGAGAGAGAGAGAGAGAGAGAGAGGTCGTTCAGTCTGCGGCCGGGGAAATGTCCGAATTAAACACACCGACTTTTGACTGTGGTAACAAGATGTCTTGATTTATCAGAACAAGTCCAGACTCTCCTAATTTGTTTTGAAAAGTCCTGAGTTTTTAGTATGTATCATCTATTTACTGCTTAACTTAATTTTAATTTCAAATCTATTGAAAATAAAATTGCGATAGAGTAAAAAGAAAGATTAGGAGTGAAGCTCGGTGTTTCTAACTATAAGAACAATAAATAGGTGTAATTCTTATATTTGTACCGGAAATATTGAAAGAGAGATAGGGAGAATCCAATTATAAAACAACAGCAATATTTTGCGTTTCTACATGTATTGTCTTTGAGATTTATTTCAGCTGCGTTTTCTCCACTCAAATATCATTATAAAGAAGGCTCGCCAAAATCATAATTTATCGTTAAGTGTAGAATTAACATATAATTTTATCTCTCTTCCTTGGTAGTATAAGAACTTTGTTCCTGTATGTCATTATAAAAAAATATCCTGACTTTTTATGTCCTGAATTTTTATGTAATGTCCTGATTTTTTCAACTAGGCCCTCTGCGAACATGTTTGTGACAGGTCGTCAGCTGTGACGCGGTTATCCAATCGCGATATTCAATACATAAAGTTGAAGTCGTAAAGAAGCACGCAATTGGGTAACCGCGACCACCTGGCGGTCTGTCACAACTCATTGTCTTTAATATTGTTTGTTCAGCCTTAGACTGTTCGTTATGTAAACAATCTAACACAGAATTCATCCGCGATTACTCGCTTCATTGTCCGGATTGCATTGGCTCTTCCTTCAAAGGAACACGTGGTCTCGAACTGTCAAAAGGTCTGCGTCAACACAGTCTTGCCTGCCTTAATAATAAGGCAAAGAGTCCCATTTGTGGCACACGCGTCCCGTTTTACAATTGTCTGCATACTGTTTGCAGGAAGAGGTTCATCATTCAAATGGCGTTCGGCAATCTGTTTACAGGTCAATGAGGGACTTAAGCCACGCCAGACAACGCACTTAAAACTAGGGGGCAGATTTTAAATGAAATGTTCTCTTTCTTTTCACTTTAGAACAATACACTTTAGTATATATATTCATTTTATGGTATGACGAAACAAAATTCCCCAATTTTTATGTCTTTTTTGCATCTTTCGTAGATTTCGACTAATAGGTCCTTATTACCTTTTTATGTCATTTAATGCATTTTCGCTGATTTCATCGATTTAATATCGCTTTAATGGTACTTACTTCAAACAATATTTACGTGATGCAACAAATGTTCACCACAGAATTTCCTGAGTAGCCTATTCGATGTCGCTCATATATTGTAATGTCAGCCGTCGTGAGTACTATTTAATCTAAGTTTCCTGTGGCGCCTATTAGCGCCATTTCGCGATGAATAAAGGTAGTGATTTTCTATTAAATAACAGTCCAAACAAAGGATTTGAGAGCTGAGTTCACTTGAACAATAGGAAGAAGCTTTGATTACAGTAACATATCCAACAGCTTGAGTTGTACATATGAAGTGGTTTTGATAATTTTTTACGTCATTTTTCTTTGATTTTAGGGCATTTAAAAAACATTTTAAGAGCATTTTATCGATCATTTTTGGTAATGTTTTAGGTCAACAAACTTCGCACCCTACATATAAGTACTTGTATAGTTTTCTCATCGCAAGTAAATGGTTTACATTTCTCTTGTTTTGTAAAGACGATTTTGTCACAGCATCAGCCATTATAAAAACGACAGGTGCGCACAGAAATCAAAATTGACAGTGCTCCGATCTCGCAGCACCAAGCGAACAGAACTGACTGCTCCACTGCGCACGGTGCCAAGCGAACGCAGCCGCCTTTGAAGCTTTTGTTTCGAGTCAACCGCCAGCACCGGACGAACGGTGTAAGGTTTCTTCGCCGCCATTACGCGACCCCTTTGCCCTCGCTTTCGTGGGAGACCGCGTTTTCAGAGTTTATTTATTTATTTACGCCAAAAACAGTTGAAAACTGTGTGTGACGTGCTATGGGGAGAAGTTAATTTCAAGTTACATTTATGTCCAGAAGCAAAACAAGGGACCATCTCAGCATTTGCTGAAGGATAAGGGAAATTGGACGAAAAGCGGATCGAGATGGGGGTCAAGGAGATTGGGGCTTCCAGCGGTCGTTTTCTGGATTCTACAATTGTTTTTCTGCCTTTACAAACCGCCTTCAATGCTCAAAATTCACCCCAAAAGAAATGTATAGTTTCGAGTTGAACCCTTTCCAGAAGCGAAACGTCACATATATACACTCGCAAATCAAAGAAACCAATAAGGGGTGTATTGAACACGGACATATGTTTAAATAAGAATAATTCTAAGGATGAAGAGACCTTAGAGACACGAAGATCAGGGTCTTTTCCACTCTCTGTGAAAATGGGGGACAAAATTGAAGGTTCGCCAACTTGGCTCTCAACAAATTTAAAACGTTTATGGGAAATGCAAATTGTGGACAGATTAAGAATTCGCAATGATAATGTTTGCTGAAAAAACATGTCTGTATAATTGGTTGTTTATTACGTGTTTCCGAGCGAGGCGATTATCATTAGTACCGTAAATGTAGTGCAGGTTTTAATAACGAGAAGTGGTAGTGCTCTTCGGATGCCCAAATGTAATGAATTTTGAAAACGGTGGATAATACGAACAGCCCGATAATAAACGTCTGTCTGGCGAAAATTCGCCGTTCGTTTTCCATCACACGATTACATAACTTTCTCTTTTTACGAAGATCTTCTTAAGGTGAGAAAGTAAAAATTAGAATATTATTTTTTTAGCTGCGACCCTATTTATTTATTTTTAAGCTGCGACCTTTCATGTCTCGACCGGATCTTTATTGATTCAGTAGTGGGTACGACTCCATCTCATTAGTCCAATAAGTCAAAACAATTTTCTGTGTGAAATTTTAGCGCAATAAAAAAATGCCAATAATTATATCTCCATTTAAACTACATTACATAGGGCTGGAGGAAATAGACATTTAAGATCTTACCCCTCCAGCGACGCCTAGTTGCTTCCGACAATAAATACATACGCGTCTAAGATAGCGAGAGCATTACGTCAGCAATTCGTGCCAGATTCAAACATGTGACTAGGAATGATAACTAAATAATGTTCAAAAAGAGCTATTTTTACTACGAAAGAGAAAAAGAAATTATCATCTGATTCAAGTACTTGAATAATATCGGAATACTCTCCAGTCATTATAATTTTCTTTTTTCAAAAGGGACTCATTGTATAAATTACATTGTCTTGAGTTTCGTCTAATTTAGTCGAGATCGGAAGAATCGAATCTGTTTCTCTCGATGTGATGGTAATATAATGTTGAAAAGTCTTTAGACGATAACACATTAAGACATAGAAGACACTTACTGAACATCAATCATTTGCTCTTTCATGCTAAAGGATAACACGGAAAGCAAAAAGGGTGTGATACTTTACTTGAAAAACAATTTTTAGAAATTGAAAGGAATAGTTGGAAGAGGGGCTCGTGGCTAGCTCTTGGTCAGCGTGCTCGGTTTCCATGACGTGTCTCCGAGTTCGATTTTCGGTCGGGCGATATATGTTGCTGGGTGACGAGAAGAAAATTCACTTCTCAGGTTGAGAAGACCGGAATACGGCGTGGGAATGTCTACGTACTAACCACACGTATCCCCTTTACCCATAGCCACGAGGCAGGGACGTCGCCGGTAGTACATAGTTGTTGTACATACATAGTTGGAATAGGTGTTTAATAAATTTACTTGGGTATGTTCTATTTACCTAAGAAATTGTGTGTAAAATGTGTTTGAATAAAAGGAGCACTTCACCGGCTGAGTGACTTGGAGAGATGGCTCAGTGCATCAACTAATGTCACTACAGTGACACAGACCGGGATGTCTTAGGCTCGAGTTACAGGATTTTCTACACTAGCTTGTCAGCTAGGTCGAATTCAGTCGCAGTCTGGAGGAGAATTCTAGCGGCTGATTTGGTCCAGAACAACTGTTGCTGCTAGAGAGACTCTGACTGGAAGATCCTAGCCTTGGAATCCCGACAATGGGAAATTTCGACGCTAGCTAAATACCTAGATCGAATTCAGCCGCTGTCTAGAAAAATTATAGGTGACGGCTACACGTGATCGATTGTTTTTCGTGTTTTTTGTGGTCAATACCGGGCGAATGCTGGAGAATTATCCTACCCAAAGGGCCATGGACCGCTCGCAAACTTTCTTTCCTTATCTTTTTCCTATCTCGTCTGCCTTTTGTCCCACCCTTTCCACTCACACACATTGCTCCACACTACCAGACATTTTGGGAGTTTAGAGTTCGTCCCAGGTAGAACGATGACTCGTTGGTGGATATATGGAGGGGGGGAAATTATTTAAGCCGACACGGAAGAAGGGGCCGGATCTGGCAAGAGAGGATCACCGATTCTTCACGCGTTTTTACATGCACTACCCATACGGGACTAATGTCTATATTTGCTCTGATGTAAATTTCTTCTCATGAAAATAGTTGAATTCGAACAGACACTACACAACTTGAGATTGGCAGTCGATAAGTGATAACGCCGAAATTATGTCTAGGTTTTGGTGGTAGTTAGCAACACTGTTTGGCCGGCAATTTTTGATATGAGTACGCCATTTATGTGGTTTCATTGACTTAACACGTATCGCACAAAGTGCAAAGATGATCGAGATCTTTCAGAACCATGCCTCACGTGCAGTTCAAAGTACTGAAGATTTTTAATTAATGTTCCAAATTAAAAAATGATTACTTCATTATTAAATTTCCCTACTGTATTCTTTCAATCTGATTTGTCACATTTAATCACTATTTAGACTCATTTAATTTATATTTACGTTCGAGATTGACTGCGAAAACGTACTAGGTAATCATAAAAAATAGTAATTTGATTGGTTATTGCCTCCAATCATCTGCATGCACTCTAATGCTATTATGAAGTCGTTAGGTTTCCGTGAAAGTATCTTAATTCTCATAGATTTAATGGAAATACTACTGAAGTTCAATAAAGGTCAGACGCTTCAGGCAATCTTAATATTACTCCCAAGATAAATTTGTCGTAAAAGTCACACAGTATTTTAAATCTACAATTATGCTAAGCTGTACTCCATACTTACAGAATGTTAATAAAATTAAAATCATTGGTCCCCCAAATCAATGAGATGAGTGACTGAATACATTTTGAATACCAACGCTACATTTCGCGTACTGGATAGGAAACATTACTCAAAAGAATTTATGGACATTCCGCATACTCAATCAAACCATATCCCAAGTACATCTTAGTTCTGGGGTGATATATAATTATTATATAATATACAATAAAGATGCTCGGATGCATCAGTAGTTTATCTATGTAATTCCAATAACTCACCAAGACTGACTCAATTTTTGGTCTTGGTGAGTGGTCTTGGCGAAATGGCAAACAAGAAAGTAGTTATTGCTGTAGTTACAAATTTATGAAATACGGCGACGCAAAGAGGAACACGAATGTTTAGGGTGATTCCATACCTTAAGAGGAATAAAATTGCAGTGACAGTAATTTTTTAAACACTTCATATCAAGGTGATGGAGTGGTCAATTTTTTTCTGACATTTGATTTACTATTAAAAACCTAAAAATCTTGTTACGTCCTGGGATGAAATGTATACTTGAATAATTCGGTATAACACAGTAAAGCATACCAAAACATTTTGATAAGTAATGCTTGTTTGTGAAAAAGTAACTGCAGCTTTAAAATTATGGTTACTTGGGATTTTTATCAGAACTTAAGTTATCTGAGTTATTTTATCTGAGCTTAAGTTAAGGAGAGCTGAACTAATATGTCTTAGTATGTCTAAACATTATTCTTAATTTTAAATTGTTCTAATTTTTGTTTCCCAAAAATCGGCGGAGAACTCTGTCAGTTATATTACTGAATTTGTCTTTTAATCCAGCTATTTAGATCTTTTTCCTTTAGGTTTATCTCCATTATTTAAATGAAGTTAACCTTGTTTAGTTAGGAGATTCTTTGACACACGTGAAAAGTTTATAATAGATTTGCCTTCAACTAAATTAAAATGATTTCGAGAGTTAATACAATTTGATGTGTTGCACCGCATGCAACTGTTCTTGAACGTTGTGAAACCCTGCTTTAAAACTTTTTTACCCAACTTTAATTCTGACGATTTTTTCTCTTTTAAACCTGCGAGAAAGTGCAAAGGAAGAGCTGTGACATATAAGTACTTGAAACATTGCGCAAAGCAATACCTCGCATATTTGCATTTCTAGATCTTTGCAATCTAAAAAGAATGTAACTTGCTGCATCAACATTTCTGGGCACCTGCATCCACTTCGATGGCATTAAAGGGCGATGAACGCGAACAACGGCTCATAGCAGCAATTTCATTTAAATGGCAGCCGGACTGAGCAATAGGCTGTCAATCATCCCAAACCCAATAACAGTTTCGGTCAGTTTTGCAAACAAACCTCTCTGCGTAGTGGCTGCAATGCGAAATATAGTTATTCCAATTCCCTCCTGGATTTTAGTGATCAAACTTTCTCTTATCATAAAACCAACGCACCAAAGACAATACTTTCAACATGATACCTTGAGATATTAGAGTACTAGTGAATGGGGAAAATACATGGTACATTATTTTTTAGAAGAGAATAAGTAAATATCCCGTCTTGATTTATTAATGAAAAACATTCTTTTAATATTAAAATGAATGAAATGCGGTTTTTAAAGCCATTCGATCCACCTATATTTTAGTTAAAAGCAGAATCGATTCCATAGGTTTCATAATTCGAACTTCACCGAACTTAAACCGCAGTTAACACATATTTCCTTTAGTTTTGTTTAGAAAAAAATGGAAAAATATCTGTCTGGATTTACAACGAAGTGTCTGTGAGAAGAAAGGATTGAATTCGATTGCAACACTAGTGGATGAAACGACGAACGATATGAAATGTAAATGGCTGTATTTTTTTAATTTATTACTTTCTTTTCAACAATATGTCATTCAGATTATTGAAATTTACAACATAAGGGAAGTTGTTATGGACTCTCACAATAAAATTTAAGAGGATTTATGAAGGCAAAATTTAAGAATTAGAAAATGTTGCAAAGGTAAGAAGGATGGAAAAGAAGAAAGAGTAAATAAAATTACGGAGAATGAAATTCTCTTTAGGAAATTTGGAATTAATTCTACGAGAAAAAGATTACCAAGATTAAAAAAGATTATGCATGATATAATAAAGGAAGAGTATTAAAAAGTTTGAGACTATGTTAAATCTTAGTTCATTATGAACTTGTGTATTGGAAATAAACCAAGGTGCATGCATTGGTTTTATAAAGAATTTGTTTTGAATAATTTGTAATTTTTTGTATATTAGATTTAGCTGCGTTTGACCACACTGGACAAGCATATGTTATAGTAGGTCTAATAATTGAAGCGTATATTGTTTTGAATTGCTTTTATTATCACGAACGATAATGAGAAAACATGTCACACCTGTGAAAAAATCGTAAATAATGGATCACGAGAATAACTATGATAGAGAAATTATTTGCGAGCCACAAAGTTAGATTCTTGGCTCATGAACTCAGAACCGTTAAGTCGGCGCTGAATGTCACATTCTAATGAAGAGGGACCATCGCTCTCTCACGAGATGTTACATTCACTTCAGTTACGGGACTAATGACCGTAGCAGTTGAAGCACCTGCAAACATTTATCGACCAATCTCTCCCCACGCTGCGCATCTTCCATTGTCAGTTGACAGAGATCCGGGTTGTAGCTGCCAAGCTGTAACGTGTCTCGATGTGGAGCACTGAAATAAACATCACGTGCACCCCAACACGTGGAAAGGGTGCAATTACGGATTTAACGGGTATCTGCGTGTTTGTCATAGTATTAGGTGCTTGCTTATCGATTCGACCAGTCGATTCGCAAACGTGGCCAGCATTCTCGGAGACAGCTTCGTCAGCGGGAGAGTCCCCCCCCGGCGGTTACTAGGACTGCGTCATCGCTTCGCCCGGCGCGGAACAAAACAATATCGTCCTCCCCCCCCTTCCCCCGCGCGCAGCGCATGTATATATCCATGCACGACCAGCGCTCTCTATCTCGGCCGCCCGCTTCGCTTTTGTTTGCTCTGTGTGCACAAAAATAAAAGCCGTTCGCCAAAAAGAGCTGAAGGACGGCGGCGGCGCCCTTTTATTCAGGCCGCGATATCGGGCGATCTGGGAGACGCGGACCAAGGAGATGGCGGCGAAAAGTTTCCAGCTGCTGTAATCAGATTACTCTCGAGTTGGTGTGTCCGTCCTCTTTCCTATCTCGAGTGCGGTTTTTTTTTAAACTTGCATGCCAGCAAGACGGGTCATGCATTTTTATCCCCAACGTGCACACGCATTCAGAACATTACATAATCAATTGCATTGCACAGGGTGAATCGATGAACAACAAACAAATCGGACGGGTTGATAAAGAGCCATGAAGTCAATGGCGAGAGATTTCAAATCAATGTCATGAAATGACAGGAATTTTGTTCGGTTCTCAGAGCAAAGTCGATACGAAGTTACGTAAATTTCTGACCGGTTTTGTAGAAGTTCAGTGGGAGTATTACGTTGGCTCTACTGCATCGCGGACGGGAAGGTTCCCGTCAGTGGCGTCCGAGTCGTGTATTTGGAGGGGTTTCGGCGTTAGACACATAGCTACAGCTCGACCAGTTGGGGGAAAAAAAGAAAACAAAACCCATCATGGCGTCGCTTACCTTGGGAGGCGTGGCTACGCCATCCCCCACTGCTCCCGAGGAGAAGTTTCATTGAACTGGAGACGATTGAACGATAACCAATTCGCTCTGCAACTTATTTCTCCCGCGTTCACACTAGGTTCGAAACGTACGTCTAGGCCACACTGTCTCTCCCCGCCCGCCACGCCCAGCAGGCTGCGCTCGGCCGTCTCTCCTTAGCGGACAAATTGAGCATCTAGAGAATCTATTTATTTATTTATATTTATTTTAATTATATTTATTTATTTATTTATTTATTATTTATTATTATGTAATTTATTTATATTATTTATTTATTATTTATTATTTAGTTAATTTATTTATTATTATTTATTATTTATTATTTATTATTTATTTATTTATTTATTTATTTAGTTATTTAATTTATTTATTAATTTATTTATTATTATTTATTTATTTATTTATTATTTATTATATTTATTTATTATTATTTATACCTCAAAAAAACAGTAAAAAAGTTGAATGACTGCTATGGAGAGAAGTTAATTTGAAGTTACATTTAAGAGAGGGAACCTTCACCTCCGCCACTTTTCGCGCATTCTTAAGTTTTCTGTGGTTTCTCCAATTGATACCAGGTGAATGTCACAAACAGATACAGCTCAATCTTTCCTTCATCATTATCCCCCTCTCTTTTTGCGCACGCACAGACACACACACACACACACACACACACACACATATACTCACTTACTCTATCCTGCATTGTCGCTTATCTAGATTACTGTTGTACGTAAATAATGAATCATTTTATCATGGACGAAGTTTGACATTTATTTTTATAGGGTTTTGTAAAATCCTTTTTCATGAATTAAAACACCAAGAGACATAAACAATTGAGTCATATAACTTACGAAATAACCACAACACCTATATCATATAACTTAAATATCGTCGATTAATTGGAAGCAATTAATTGGAATTTGCGGGAAAAAATAGAACGCGCTCTAGTATGTACCAAACAGTTTTTTGGATTACAACACTATTCCTGAAAAGCGACTGCATGTCGTGAGCTTAGTTTCGGCAGGGGCGGGCAGTGCCATACTTGGGAAGATACCTGGAGGGAAAATCTCTCAATCCGTCGGGTATTCGGCACCGGAACTCACGGCCCAAACGTGGAGGACCACCGTCACCTCCCGAATGCAATATCACTACACTTTTGGGACTATTTACTAAAGAAGTTGACGCGGTACACTAAATAATCAATCAATTTTACGAGTTACTCTGTGCCATACCAGTGAGTTTCATCAATCTACGAAGCATTCAAGTATAAAACGTAAGTCACACTAACGCAAGGTATCAAAAAAATAAAAGCATAATCCTCTCGTTCCGTTTCTCTGCAGTGTCGACATCGACCTTCCGTTGTGAATGGAACGTTTATTTTTCTGACTCGCAGCAATAAGGCGGTGCGCCGTGAATCTACGAGAGTCCAGTAAATGACCGCTGCGGATCACATTTCTTCCTCAGCTTGGAGCTCTCTGCTTTCACCGATCCCGGATCCCCTGCTGGCCTTGGCCTCCTCGAAGAATTTCTACTTGCATGACTACACACTGCAATCTTCTTGTTACAAAATATTACTCGCTGGATCCGTGCAAAAACTCTGCACTTCTTAAATAATTGTTTTAATTCTGAAAACTGATTTAGAGAAGAACTCAACGGTCTATCTGAACTGCGCGATACTACTTTACTGGCTCCAGAGAATCCTTTCTATCATTGCGAAGTGTTGATTAAATGGCACAGCAAATCAAACACTCTCTTTCGTTTTATTGTGACTGATTTCACAGGTCTTCAAAAAAAATAATTTTGACACCTGTTTCAGATCCAATAACTATTTTATGTATTTAAAGAATAAGGTTTTAAAAATGACCTCCAATTCCTATAAACAGTATTTTTTACATTTAAAATTCTTTGTAATATGTTAGGCTAGAAAATATGCAAATACCTTTAGACCAACAAAATAAAATAATAAACAAAATTAAAGACAGTTTTCATTATATTGTTTTTTATAAAAGACAGAGTTAAGGTCATTAAATTTAAACATATTAACTGAAGACATGTTGTAACAAATAAATTCCGAAGAAAAAGGCCTAAAAATCACTCTGTTCCCGCGTATGATAAACCAATAAACAGTTGCCATTCTAGTGGAATCATCACGTTGTGGTAATTCACAGTAACCAGCCGAATGTGAATGTATTCCATCGCCCCTGGTACCGGCTTTTAGTGTCTTTAATATCTTGACGAAACCTCCCTAAGATGGACGGAATGTGTGACCGGGACTGATGCTAGAATGTTAACGTTATGTAGGAACACGTACTTCAAACTTTTCTTGCATGAATCAATGAAAAGCCTTCTTTCGTTTTGTACTCTATGTCTAGCTTATTCATGAGGTTTAAAATGGGAGTGAAATATACTAAAGTGTCTTTTTGATTTAAAAAATTGATCTTTTTCTCGTTGTTTGTAAACTGTAACATACGTTTCTGGTTCTGGCCAATTGTTTTCTTTCAGCTAAGAAGGTAGAATTTCAGAAGCATCTTTCAAGAGATTTAAATAATGGACAAATCGTTTAGTTCATATTCTGTCGAAGGTTTGGGTCTACCTTCGGTGCTTGTCCAGTCAGATAATTCAGCTGACTCTAATGAATTCAAGTTCAGCTTGAATCAGAATGTGAAGATTTGGAGGTTCCAGTATAGGAATGTCAATGCCATGTGGATCAGCTCTTGTAACAGGTTCCGAATTAGGATAAACAATTTCTTGTTTATTCTTTGTAATTAATATTTTTACTTTGCAAATACAAAAATTACAATCGTCTAGATATTTCTTTGGCTAAGGCTATACCAACGGAACATCAAAACTTAATGCTTTCCTCATTTCCTTTCATCAGTCTAACAGATACAGCACATGCTGGACAACTTCTCCACTTAATCACCACTGGAATTGGGACATGTCATACGAGTACAGTAGGATCAACATTTGTACCTCTGTGTAGAAATCAGCAACCTGGGATAGTTATCCTGTACTCCAGGTCTTGCCCCCCAGCAGTTTCCAACTTTTTACACCTGAAGAAATTTCTTTCTAGTACGCTATCACAATTTCGAAGAATTGCAAGGGGCTTTCAAAGTCTGGAATCTATCCCAAGCACCATTTTTCTACGATCAGGGATATAAATGTTGATCCCTCTGTATGTCTCAATTCAGGTGGTGATTATGTGGGAAAATAGTGCAACATGTGCTCTATCTGTTACAGTGAAATTTTCTCAGAAAATTGATTATTAGTTTTGCTTACAACCTAGGGAAACGTACATTTTGAAAGCGGGTCGTACGTATAATGTGCATATAAGCAGGATGATTCAGTCCTCCTGACTCATAGAGTACCCGGTGATAGAGTTATTCATGCAAAATGAAATAAAACGTTTTCAAAATTGTAAAACGTTTAAAACGTGTAAAACGTTTTCAAAATTTTGAAAAAACAAAAGATTTTTATCGTTGGTCATATTTTGCGAAGATATTACATTAAATATTGTTTCCTGTTGCTATTATTGCCTACATATCTAACTAATATGAAAGGAGATAGAAAAAAGTGTTATTTAGAATATTTGCGAATAGAGCCAAAATCTCACATTTTCACCTCTACAAGTGTTCAAAATGGCCTTCTCTTGCCGTTAACGGAAGATACTACTAAGCCGCACCGCTACTACATCTACACCCGCACAGCCTCTGACGCGCACATTGCCGGCTTGTTCCTTTATTTCTGCCGCCACGCTATCAATGCGCCGAAGGTCATCACGAGCCTCGACTTCGGTAGCATAAACGCGGTCATTCATTAACCCCCGGCAGTGCCTGAGTTACAACACTCAGTTACTGAACACCTCTTTTGCGCAGGAAATGCCTGAGAGAATTGAAAACGATAATAAGTATTTAATGTGGATATGCTGCACCAGCTGGAAGTGGAAAAGTAATCTCTGCATGAATTGTTCGCCATACGGGGAACTGCGTTAACCACGCGCGGTATTTGCCTTGTGCTCGCTTCTGAGGCTTCATATCAGTTAGAATTAGCAATTGAGTTTTCCAGAGAAGTGATCTCGGACCGAAGGATCGTGGGTTAGAGTCCCGCCGGGCATGGGTATATTGTGTTCGAGCCTGCATCATCACCATATCATGTCATCTTCACAGTTACCATACCGTTAAATGCAATAGTGGTAGCTAATGACCTAGATGTTGATGCGACTTTAAAAAAAGAACTGAATCTCTGTGCATAGATGTGTGCTAGGTTATGTTTACTAGAATTTGATTTAGCCAAGATCCTAGAGCATTGCACGCACTAGCGTAGATCATATTCATACGCGTTGATCCGAATTTTCTTCTAAAACCGTGCTTAGGTGCTATAGGCCCATGGGTAATTCGGAGGAAGGAGCCGGTGCAAACAAACTGAGTTTTGTCAGCACCAAAGTCGACAATGCATTTGCAGCTAAAGTCAAACGGTTTTATTACTTGTTTTAAAAATAATTGCTTCTGACTCGTGTGATTAGTATAAGTGCAATGTATTTCCAGTTCATTTAAACAGAATTGTTTTTAATTAAAGGGATTATGTGTAATAGTTTATTCGTAATACAAACTATCGATATACTAATTCTGGATATTCAAATTATCATTTTCTAAGCGAAGTGAAACCACTTTTTGAACAATATTTTTACTTTTATTTATTTACTCTTATACATAACAGCATACGATATATTTAGGTGCAATAAAATATTCAAGTTTTTATACTTATATGCGAAATTGAAGGTTGTAGTACGAATTAAAATAATTTCGTAATTTCAATAACGTAACCGCCTGCTAGTTCTAAGAACAACACAATTCTTTAATGATGCAATGTCAGCACAGGTAATTTAAATTGCGCGGCCAACTCAGGCGGTTAAATATGAAGACTCTTTGACGGGTTTGGAACACTGCATTTGAAGATAAAGAGCGCTGAGCAGAATGTTTACCTGACCAATGAGCGTTCAGATCAGGGCCCGGCAACTTTCTATCAAAACTGGGGACAAAGCTCGAGGTTGCTACTATAGGAAGCGCTTGTGTCGCCAGGTGCAGCTGCAGGTTAGGCTCGCCAACTTTCCCACATACAAATTGGCTAATTTGTGAGAAATACGAAAAGTGTCTTATAAATGTACTATTATTCATAATCTATACTTATAAGAAACCTCTGAATAATGCGCGAATATAGACGTTATCTTTTGTAACATTATGGGCCTGCTTGCGACCCGCGAACTCACACAGAAGCCGCGTACGTTTAAAGTATCGTTGGTAGCAGTTCGTGTTTTAGTTCATGTAAAGAAGGCGATGCAGCAGAGCGCGCCACCATAATGGTCTCCACCACGTTATATGGGAGTTATAGGGCCCTGGTTCAGATTTGTGAAAGGCTGGATGAGGCGGGGTGGAGCCGTGAATTCCACTCACCGTGCTCCATTTTGTCGTTGGCTACGCAGTTGATTAGTTTAGTTGTGTTGTGCGTGATTGCAAAAGATATGAGCATTTTATAACAATTTTTTTTGTCGTTGCGAATGTGACGTTAGAAACAATATGAAGCGATGAAAAGAGGTATTTATTGCTTATGTACTTTTTCGTCTAAATTTTATTTAAGTTTCATGTCCAAAAATTGTGGAAATATTCAAAATTACAAATGGATGGAAGACAATTTCTCGACACGTGAGTGGTTTTCTAAACGAACGATGCTTTATCATTACCATGTTGTGGCTAATGGGTTTGGGATTTTAATTTTATTTGGAATTGGTACAAAGGAGGTGTTAATGTTTTACACACGACTTACCAGTTTTGTTAAAATCAAATTTTAGGATGAAAAGATTCTTCTCCAGAGCGTTCAAAAATACTCTGATTACTGGGTATCTCTCCACTCTACCGTCTGTGAGGAAATGGTAATATCGCGGTCTTAATCAGCGGAAGTGGTTCGACTCGACTGTTATTCTCAGTAGAGCGCTCGCTGCAAGGAAACGGCAGTTAAAATAAAAATACGGGCGACACATAGTTTGACTACGTAGAAGTTTTGTTGCGAGTAAGATTATAACTGTTAGAATACTGACACCGGAAGAACGTGTAGTTTTGGTAAAACATGTGTTTCGAGCAAATAATAAGTACACGGATGATTAATAACTACACACATAATTTCGAGAGGGTTAAGGCCGCCGAGATCACCAGATTTCACACCCGAGTTCTTTTTCTGGGGAGCGGCTAAAGGAAACGTCTAAAATACTCCTCCCAAGACCATTGAGGAATTAACTTAATATTTTTGTAGGTAATGTCCATATCTCAAGAAATTTAAAAAAGTTATCGATAATAAATCTAAAAGGGTAACGCTTTGCCTTCAATATTCTAGTTTTTCAACACATGTAATAAGATAGTTATTAAAAAAGTGAAAATGTTTAATTTAAAAGCTTTATTTTTAGTGCTACTATTTTTTACTTCATTATATATTTTACATTTCGCTCCTTTTCTGCTGTTGCGTAAATGGATCAGGGCGAAAGCTCCGTCGCCGCATGATGTTGCCGTTTCCTCAAAAAGGATGGTGGTGTGGGGAGACGGCCATTGCGGAGAGACTTTTTTTTGAACGCTCTTCAGAATAATACCAGAAGTACTTCAATTACTTCGGAATTTATTTATCGTGGCAGTATATCTACTTCAATTAATTTAGTTGAGTGTTCAGGATAAAGTGAAAGTTATTTCATTAGAGGATGTGAATGCTGGCTTTTCATAAGATCCGCAGTCTGGTTGTGGTTTTGCGCACACTTCCCTGGTTTAAACAGAGAGACGAAACGTGTACAGCAGGTAAATTCTCTGAAAAGCTTTAGTTACTTTACTTGTTAATCAATTGATCTCTGGGTTCACTGAAATAACTTAATTATTGTAAAATGTTACCGAATAATTTATAGAGAAATTAATGAATTAAAAACAAATTAATTTATGAAGCTTTTGGGAAACTTAGTATTATGAATTTAATTTTTTGGAATAAATTTAGCTTAAGTAAGGAAAGGAAACTGAATGATTAGTTGAGTATTTTGTGAATTGACAATTAACATTTCTACAAAGTTATTTAGAAACATAAATATATAATTAAGACATTTGGATCATAATTATTGATTTAAAAATGAGTAAAATTGGTCATTAACATAAATTGATATTGGATTATATTTGTTGCTTAATAATTTGTTATAGAATGACGTATTGAAAGCGAACCAAAAAGAATTATGTAACAAAAGAAAAGTAATATACCTTGTCACCAATATAATTGCAATTAAGTTTTTATATAGTAATTACCAGAACCGTGACAGATTTGAATTTATAAGTTTTATGTGTAGTGAATGTGATTATTATCTACGTCACAAGACATTATTTTATTTGAAAGTAAATTTACATTTGGAAATGTTGGAAGTACTCTCAAATTATTTTAATTCTTATATGTTCATGCATGTGGGGTTACGTGAATATACGGGCTGTTTGCCACGGATTTCTCACTTTTTTCACGGAATTCGCCAAGAAAACCGCCGGTTTAAACGACTTCTTAAATTAATTTTTTAAGACAATCAATTCGATTCAAAAATTAAATTACTCTGTTTAAGGTGGTTAACTTAGCGCATAGAATGTTGGTGGAATTGCTCTTTTCGAATTAACAAAAGAAATTAAACACGTGGTGACATTAGCGACTCGTTTATACTTTCATCGACAGATACGTAATATACAATAATGACACAAGTTATTATGGCATTGGAATATTATAAAATTGGCAGTAGACAATTAACAAAATATAGAGAATAGAATATATTCAAAGGTATGTAACAAGATGTGCCATAAAAATGCAAGTTTTGAATTCTTGGACATTTACCTTGACTGGATTTTATTAACTACATTTGTAATTACTCCTACTGTTTAATTTGTAAATGCCAGAATTAATTCTGGACTCTCACTTTTATGTTTCTTTGTACTGGATCTACATGGGAGATTGTTTCATGAAGGCAGTCATTTTTGAGAGGAATGATCCAGTTGTTATAATTAGAGATAAGATTCTTTCTATTATGTAAAAGTGCCTCAGTTTGTTGTGTCCAGTTGTAATTCTTGTTATTGCTTCATGTTAATCTCCCTTGAGACTCATTCTTTTCGACGTTGTAGAATTATTTTTGTGGAAATCTAATTCTTAGTTTTTCACCTGATGGTTCATTTGTCTTGCATTACTTTACCAGTGCGTTTTACTAGATATTCAAGTTAATTTTTTGTACAATATCAATAATTTATTTCAAGATTACTTTCTTCGCAATGTTTGTACATTTGTTCACTGATCAAGCAGAAGTTATTGGACGTGACAGTAGCAGAGTGGAGACTATATATCGAGAGCCGTGGTGTTAGTATTTGAAATTTCGAAATGGTTTCCTTGTGAAATCTCTTGCAGAAAGAGCGTATTTATTTTATATATTATAGATGTATTGCGGTTTTGTACGATTTTTTCAAACCCAAGTAAAATTAATGTAGGAGTAACCAAATAGTAAGGATTATAAATATTATCGTTCTAAAATATTGTTTAAAAATAATTATGTAATCAGAAAACTGTGGTTGTTGAATAATAATAGTCGAATTTAACACTGAACTATGTTGTGATCTTTTTAAGGTTTTAAATTTCGAAGATTACTCGTAGCCACGTATTGTGACTCAATCACAGCTAACCTCCAGTGGTGATAATTTTAACATGTTTCACAAGACCACTTCATGAAAACCGAGCGTTCGCCGTTCTGAATAGCATCTTTGTCTACAGCGAAACTCTTGAATATTCGTTCACTTATCGCTTGTGAAGGCGATGGTCGCTGACATACTTCGTAATGTGAATTCCATTTGTGTAAGCATTATGAGGGGACAGGTGATTTTTGTGGGGTCACGGGTTTTGGGGGTGCAGGTGTAACATATGGAGACGAGTAGAGGGGATGGGGACCGAGTTATGTTTCTTAAGATGTACGCAAAAATATTAGACGTGAGTTGAACTTTCTGTTAATTTCTTTTTTCTTTTGATTGTGCTCTGTTTTTATCCACAGTATAGGATGTCAAATACGCGCAGTAACTCAAAATAGATGTGAAATGAAACTGAAGGATATAGATAAATAATATTTTAGTTATGCGTTATGGTCCACTGTATATTTTTAAACAGTCAAATATTTTGTAAGAAATTAAGAAAATATATTTTCTTTATTAGTAATATTAATAATAGACATAGTATAAAAATGACATCCATTTACATTCATTTGATATAACATGCTCTACATAAGTTTTAAAAGATGATACCAATATAAGACAAAATAATTTAACTGGTCTGTGCTGAACATACGGGTGTTTCTTTGAAGTTCTGGAAACCTTACAGGTGAGGTGAAAACTGTTTTTTCGTCCGCAGGGCATTTGTTTTTGAACCAGCGTGCGAGAGGCTGTTTCTGTGAGGTCTGCTCTCACACTCTTCGTCTGTGTGTGTGTGTGTGTGTGTGTGTGTGTGTGTGTGTATTCGTGCGTGGCTGCTTTGCGGCTCGCGCGTATGTATGCACAGACTCATCAACGCATCAACTCTTCCTACCCCTAACGTGTTAGCAGGGCTAACTCATATCTGACGTTTTCTAGCTGGCGGTGTTCCTAACTTTCTTGCCCGAGGTTTTTCATTTGTCAACAGCTCTAGAAACTGAGACGATTTGCTTGAGAAAGCTACAGCTTCATTTGTGTCCCGGCTGGTATTTGAACCAGAGACCGCTTCACAAAGCTACCACGCTGTCCATGCCCGAGGCGTTTACACGTGAATTTGCGAAAACAATTTTTATGGAAGATAACTTCTGTTTTCCTTCTCCAAGATGATTAGATACAGTTTTGTCTTGTGGATGCTTCAGATTTCAAATCAAAACCGGAGAATGGTCGAATTATTACGCTCTCCTCATGATGGTAATTATTTGTTCCTATTGTAATTTACTTTCAAAGCAGACTTTCTGCCACCATTCTTTTAGTTTAAAAGCTCTGTTCATATTAAATTTTCCATTCATAACTATTATGAGTTTTGAGACATTAAAATATAATATTTGACTCTTCTTTTTTAAAAACCTTACAGGCCAGTTGGAGGTGCCTTACACAATGACTAGAGGTGAACATGTCTTTCAAATTTCTCTCGCGCGTTTTCAAAGAAGATCCTCGGTGAAGAGTATTCAAAGAAGTAATACCAGGTGAGTATCTCTGAAAAACGTCTTCTCGGGGTCTTGTAAGAACATACTGTGCATCGCATTTTGGTATCGTACAGACGATATAGTACGAATGGTACCTATGATATAATTTGTTTAATATTACAACTTTTTCAGACGCCATTCTGTTTCACTATTACAAGATTACTAATTACCTATTATTACTCGATCAAAGGCTTCCCGTTGAGTTGATCAGGTCAAACTTCTCAAGATTATGAGCGAATTGCAGCAGTCCAAGGAGCTCTTGGACGTTATTACTCAAACCTGGCGTTTCAATTCCAGTTTGGAAGGAATTGTTTCCCCTGTTTTATTTGTGTTCGCGAAATTTGTGTGCAATGCACTTACGGAAGATGAAGAAATGAGGCAGAACTTTAAAAGGTACTGACTTTAAATAGTTTTGTTTATAATTTGTCTGTTTGTTTGGTTGCTTCCTCTTAGGAATTCCTTGTATTCGTACATGAGTAATTGGAATCCGAAATGGACAATTTTGGCAATGTCATCAGAACGAATATTCTACCTTGATAATTTACAAAATGTCTTCCTGAAGACTTCTCTGTAATAGCAAACCTGACTTGGGAAAAGGACATGTCGAAAATGGAACTCAAGGACTCTCAAATATTGTATATGTAAATCATGGACTGACGTTTGATTAAGGGCTTGCAGCATCCCTTACAATTAGCCACCTGCTTATTACTTGTAGCAGTACTCTACGCCAACCAACCTATAGTAGTTATGGCAAGCACTACATGACAAATTTGAAAAATGCGATCTGGAATCTACTATAGCAGAGCACTGAAGAACCTTATTCATTCCAGTCAACTGGAGAAAAGAATATGTGCCACAATGTACTACAAGAGATGCCTCGCTTTATGCTAACCGTGAAGAGTATCTTGTGGAGTAAATGCACTTGTCTCAGCTTTGTGAGAAAGTGCCTTAGCCTCTTTTATATTTTATAGTTTTAATATTTAAAACCCTGGTTCGTGTAAACCTCTGCAGAAAGCGCTAAAGATGGAAAAGCGCCGTATGCTCCATACCTGATGTTGCTTAAATTTCTAGACAGCAGCGGTAGACGGTAGATGTTGACGACAGTCAACTGTCGCCGTAAAAACGAGTCGAACACATTCACAGACGCGATGGGTGTCGTGCTATGCTAGTTGGTAAACATAACCTTACTCACAGCAATGCTGTTTGCAACATCATTTATACAGAGAGCATATCTCATCTTGCTTGTATAATCAATTCGTAAAAAACAACTTTGCTCGGCCATTTAACAAATCACTTTTTTGCGTGAGGTGCCATTTTGTATTCTGTCGTGGACAGCACGCTGTCGCTCCGGTCAGTTTCCTTGCCTTCACTTCGCACGCACTTTATCCACATCCTCTAGTAAGTCTCTTTAGAGTTAGACGAGAGGTCCCGACTCTTTACCGGATGTCTGTTCCGGCTAACTAGCTATCATGTAAACGGCGCTTTAGACACAGCTATCGGCCTATTGGGGATGCTGTGGCGTGAAGTATCGTAGCTGTTATTTTAATGTGAAAAGTCTTTGAAATTAGGTCATGGGGAGGGGCCTTTTGTAAAATAGAATGGAATGAAAATCCTTCTTAAAACTTTTATCACTTGTATCTTTGAATCGGACTAATTGCACACATTATTTTCATATATCTACTTTTGTAAATTAAGGAAGCCATTACTCGATTACAGACGCATCGTGTGTATAATGCCACGGATGGTGCTTCACGCACGACGAAGTAGAATATGAAGTATGGGGCGTTTATCTCAAAGCCAGCATGGCAGCTGCCTCTGTAGCGACTCTGAACGGGAGATTCTCGTATTAGCCATGATGGAGAAGGATTTTCAGCGCTTGCGTCACTAGCTAGGTCCAATTCAGCCGCTGTGTGTAGAATTTTAGTGGCTGGCTACTCTGATCGTCAGTTTTGCGTGGTTTCTTTTATCAATACCAGGCGAACAGCGGGGCAGTACCTTAACAAACGAACCGTGCGCGATCTTTCCTTCCACTTCCTCGTTCTATCTTCGCTTCCACACGCACTCTCACTGGCATGTACTACACTACCACAGATGTCGGAATCTTAGAACTTGAGAGCGTAGGTTTCCGCGACCGGAGTCAGTATTTACTAGGCTGTCCGGGTGACGCTGCGTCCATGGCGAAGGTGCCGACGTTTCGCTCGCCATTCTGCGACCTTCTTCAGGGTGTAATGCATTACGCCCTGAGGACAGCCTAGTAAAAAAATCTTAGAACTTGTCCCCTCGGGGGCGGTGCCCCGGTGAGAGATACATGGAGGGAGTGGAATTCCTCAAAATCCGACATCTAAGTCTGCGCCGGATTTCACCATCCAGCGGTAAAGGAATCACTGCCACCTCTCTGGTTGAAGCATTCACAGTAACAGGACTAATGACCACGGCAATTGACGTGCCAGGAAATAACAAACAAGAATCGCGCAGTCATTCAAATTGGCGTAGCTGGGTAATGCGTTCGTAGATACGATCAGGTATTGTCGTTTATCAGAACGCACTTTTATGTTATCATTAAAATCCACCAAACTGAAACAGATTCTCATAAGAAATAATGATGTTTAATTTTGAACTTTTTACATTCTCGTATACGAAGAAATATACGTAGTATAGGGAAAGTTATGTATTTACCTACGTTTTATGCTTGTTCGGCTGGCATCTGAGCATTCCAGAGTTGGGTCCCGAAATGGCGTGACAATATTCGGACAGCAAGACAGTTTGATTGTAATACTGGATCGCCTCCTTTGACATGAATCGTATTTCCTTTCGGTCGGTAGAGAGTATCTTGTCAAAAGAACATGCAACTGCGCATTTATTTTAGTAGAGATCGTAAGATCAATTAATCGTAGATCAATTACTCGATCGCGCGTGCATGAAGTGGGTAGATTGCTTCTTCGTTGCACGACGTATGAACCGTTCGGAGCAAAATTCCGCGCGACCTTCAGGATGGCTTTGTACTTGGCTCGGGAATGCGTTCATCGACCCGAGCAGGACTAATAATGTTTGACGGAATTTGCTCAGATGTAATGAACGTATCCCATAGAAATGAAGCCGGTGCTCTGTCATACGTTATAATGATTACAAAAGTTTAATTAATTGAATAAAATTAAACATTCTTTGAAACTGTTACATAATATTTTACTAATTGAACCATCAAAAAGGTTCCCAACCCGCGAATATTACTTTTTTGAGGCCGCTTTTTAACAACTGTCATATAGTGACCACTAATAGTTTTACTTGCGGGGGGAACTGTATGAATGACACGTAAGGATAACACGAACACACACAAATACCATGTCCGTGGCGGGATTCGAACACGCGATCCTTCGAGCCGAGACAGCTGCGGACCTTCAGCCTTCGAGCTCTGCTATCTAGGCCAGAGCAAATTGTTTGTCCACACTGGGATTGGAACTCGGGTACATACGTTTTCCAGGCACTTCACTTTGCCGCTATTCCGAAGGACTGATTGTCATAGGAATGTTCCCAAAGGTTCAAAAACAAAGTAGATCTGCAATTTTCAAAATTCAGAGATTTCAATGAAAATAGGACATAAAGATATACTTTTGAAAATCGGTTTTCATTCAGAAATATAACCATTTCCATGAATGTAGTTGTCGGAAAACGCCGAACAAATTTTTTACACTTGCAATCTGAGAACATTACAGGGTTCAACAAAAATCAAATCTGCGATAGTTTTATAAGCGCACTTTGTTCTATTTAAGGAAAAAAGGTAATTTTTTTAGAAAATTTAGAAAATTTTGAGGGTTTGTGTAAAGTAATCTCCAAAATCAAAATATCGGATTCAAATTCGTAAGACTTTGAGTTCGGCAAAATCTATAGAAAAATAGGAAATTTTAGAACAAGAAGAGCAAAGAGAGTCAGAGGAGAAAAGAGAGGAGAGAATCCTATGAACATTAGGCGGTAGTGTTGTGGACAGATGGAGAGTTGGACGCACATTCCACCACAAACACAATTTTTAAATATCAACGACCCACAAAACGCGGATTGTGATACTTAATGCATTCAAATAATTTATTTAATTATAAAAGAAAGATTTATCAACTTTTTCTGTTCAAGGACCACAACAGAATTTTTTATGTCGATAATTCGCCACTTGCCCCTGCAGAATTACCCAATAATTATCTTTACTACGTGGTACATAGTAGGCGAGAAAGTAAATAACATACTCGGCATTCAAGAAATCACAAGGGGCACAAAAGCTTTCGAAAACAATGAATCTGAGCATAAAATACCGGTTTCAAATTCAAGGAGCCGCGACATCAGCCAGATCGATCGGGGAATACCAATTTTGGAGAAAATCGACTGAATGGTTTATGCACTAGCGTTGTGCCTCGACGGACGGAGACAAAAGTTTTGCCTTCATTCGATTTTTAGGTATCAAGGGCCCACAAAACATGGATTCTGGCTACACCAAGTGTTAGTTGTTTTTCTGAATTTAGCAACTTGATTTATCCACTTTTTCATTACCAGGACTCTGAAATAGAGTTTTTCTGCCGAAAATTCGCCGTTCCTTCGCACAGCATTACATAACTTTCTGTTTACTGCGTGACCGGTAGCAAGGAAGTAAAGAAAAATGGATAGAAGAAAAACTAATAGAAAGAAGTGAGAAGAAATGGAACAAGAAGTAATAAACTAGGCTTCCAAAACACCAATTAAAAAAAACACACCTATCGTAAAAAGACCTGGATCCTGATGTGATAAAGCAGACTCTTCTCATGGCCAGGTAAAAAAAAAAAATATGGAGAGTCCGGGGCGAAGGCATCTCCTTTAAGAGGTTTACGAAAGGCCCGCTTTGTTTTCGCCCGCGCGTCGCCCGCAGTGAGCGATGGCTGTGCTGTTTGCCCGGTCGAGGTCGCACAGGTGGCGCCGCCACCGGCCGAAGCGCAAGGCGGAACCTCTCACAAAGACACTCAGCCGCGCAGGCACACAAATCTCAAACCAGGTGCACCAGTGGAATGCTACTACAGTAGCAGCAGCGTATAAGCGACTATAACAGTTCAATGCGCTGTTGCCTCAAATTAATATTATTTATTTATTTAACAGATAATTATTACTAACAAATTAGCTTACTTGATCCTATATGGCTAGGCCGAAGGCCTTTAAGCCATTACAATACCTACATCCTTTCGCGTTCTAATCTTTCGAATTCTGGTATTCACCCCAAATGGTCTCTCCATTGCATCAAAACCGCGGAAAAGAGACCATAAGGTACGGCTCAGGAAAAAAACCCTGAAGGGAGAAAAACCTGTTGTCAAAAGCAGAGTACATACTAATCTACCCGACGTTTATTTTAACTATTTATTTTCTTCCAATTTAATATCAAAACATTAACACTTGGTGATTGGCTTACATCTTTATATTGTTCATATCCTTCCCCAAAGCCGAACCTTGTCGCCTCCGCGACTTCTTGTGTGGCGGATGAGCGACACCACTAAACTCTGGCTGTGAGAAAGTAAACAAATCCTCGCACGCCGATTGCTTCAGAGCAGGTCACATGACGTACCACAGCACGCGGCGAGAGAACTGTCAGTCGCTTATACGCTGCTCGTAATGTATACTTCGATTTTTCTATAGTAGTCAATGACATTACATCTCCTGCCTTATAAAAATAATATTTTTTATTTAATTCGCTAAAGTCAAAAATATTAATTTTCTAAGGTGTAACAATGACCTAATGTCATCGGCCACTATAGAAAAATCGTATACCTGCAGCCATTAGCGTAGTTATGGAGTGGCAGGGGGTGGGCGGTAATATCAGAGTTACACAAATGAGAAAATGTTATATTTTGAATTTTATAATTATACAATCCTTTATTTAAAACTTTTTTTCAATTCTGAATTACATACAGTATTGAATATATTATAAATAAATGCCACGTGTAAATATAATTGTATTCTAATTAAATAATGAATTAACTATTCAGTAATAGATATTTTTATATTTCATTTCCATTAGGTTTGTCCATTGTTGGGGGTTGTTCCATTAGTTTTGTCTCGGGTGTCACCAACTGAAACTACGCCACTGTCTGCAACAGCAAAACTGTTGGTGTAGAAAGTGTAGAAAATGGGATCCTGGAACAGCAAAAACTGGTCGTTCGGGAACGTCACTCGAGAGAGAACTGAGGTTAGGTACTTTCTTCTTCATCGTATGACGTCAGCTGTATGGTTAGCAGTGACGTTCTGAGAATGAGATTGAAATCGCCATGAGCAGAAGGGACCCTGCAAGCTGACGTGTAGATTGGCGCCGGATATTAGGTTCCAATGGGAGAGGAAACACCATCTCCTACCAGTGATGGTACTATACTTAGGAGATTAATGGTCGTAGGAGTTGATGTTACCGGGAACTAGAACTCCTATGGTTATTAGTCCCGTTAGTGTAGTGCATGTTTTATCGCGGAAAGGGGGCGACATCCTCCCCGCTAGATGGTGATATCTGGCACCGACCTATACGTCGGCTTGTGAGGATCCCCCTCCAGATATTTTCTACCAATGGGGGCAATGCCCCAGCCTGGGATTGATTGAACCTCCCGATTGATCTTCCGACAAGTGTGCAGTGCAAGTACGTGTGTGTGTGTGTGTGTGTGTGTGTGTGTGTGTGTGTGTGTGTGTGTGTGTGTACGGGAAGAGTATAGGACAAAGATGAAAGATAGCGTGCGGTCCGTGGCCCTTTTACTAGGGTAAAGTTGCTCGAGTATTCGCCTGATATTGATACTACCTATACTGATACTACTAAACAGTGGAAACCCACCGATTAGAGCAGCCTGCCACTAAAACTCTCCTTCATACAGCGCCTGAATTCGACCTTAACTATCCAGCTAATGTTGAAAATGCGCCACCATCAGGCCGTGGACTCCTAGGAGCTTCTGTCGGTCGCTACAGAGACTGCGGGAATGCTGCTTCTGAGCTAAACGCAACCGGTTTAAGGACTCGGAAATCACAAAATACAGTATCGAATTCCACGCCTTCGAACGTTGCCATATGTGGTGAAATATGGATGTTAAGTAATGTTCTCCGAAATCTTCAGACTCAGAATAATTCTGATGAAATATGAATTCTGATGAATGATTCTGAGAAAATAGCGGGGGATTTGTGGCTATTCCGGGGTAATGATGTTCCTCTCACCGAGCCAAGATAGCCATGTTAATCACCAAGGACAGTCCTGGAACTTCTGGCATTGGTGCATATCTACCTCTTCCCTCGCAAAAAGACTTTTGTGAAATTACTAGTGGTAACCCTACTATATTCATTCATCTGAAATTTTGCCACCTACCGCAAATTTTGAATGGCAGAAAAATGTTGAATATAAATGAGAAGTGTTAATTTTTACTTTTCACAACTGCAAACACGTTTATTGCAGGTAATACCACAGTTCCTCAGATATTGTCGATAAATTCCCGACTCACGAGTGGAATAATCATTATATAATTAGTTAAAGTGTTAAGCCAAATGAACTCAGTTATGTACTGCGCTGCTGAGACATTTTCAAGGTTTGTAGGGTAAAAGGGTAATGGAAAATAATATGCGGTAACCAGGTGGCTACTTAGCGCTGGTTTTCTATATACTGCTTTTAAAACTTCATTTGAAACTACTTGAATTATCTTCCTTGAGTTCCTCGGATGTTAATCAATAGCATCTGTTAGTTAGGATGATTGAGGTGGCTAAGAGTGTGTACCGACTCAGCGCTTCGGTTCGAAAGGTTGAGGGTTCGAGTCCCGTCTTGAGCACGGTTGTTTGTCCCTGGTTTCTCACGTATGTGTTGCCGCGGAAGGCCTCGCGTTCTGCTGACCCCAGATCAGAAGAGCTCACAAGTGTGTTGATGTCCAGTGTATGGTCGAATTACGTCTCATCGCGACGTAAGGGTTACCAGCTGAATAAAAGCCCTGCTAAAAAACTGTTTGACAGGAAAGCAATGAATTCTACGTAAATTGCATTCCCGCTCTATCTTTGTACGATCCACCCTAGCTCCCGCATTCCATGTTTGTTACGAACTTCGTTGCTACCATCATTCTTGCAACTGTAAACAGATACTCCCGATAAACTTCAAGAAGCAATTTGTTTACATTTCCCAAAGCGTACGTGCGCTATCAGAAAAAATCAAATGCATGTATTAGGAAGTTGTACAAACTTTGTGAAACGATTTATTCACTCTAGATGTTTCTATATATTCGCAAAAAACTGAAAGAGCTCTCAATTACATTTTATGTTAAGGGGGGTTTGAGGGAATTTTAACGAATTTCCATGTGAAAAATAACTTCTATTTTGAAGATCACATAAACCAATTTTATTTATATTCGGAATGAAACTGTAGATTTCAAGAAAATATATTCATTTTGATATAAAATAAAATGGGAATAAAAAGTAGCTACGTTATATGCGTCAAAATATTTCAGTGTAAAAGAAACTCATCAAAATTCGTTTCGCTGTTCTCGAGATTATTCCGAATAGAGACAACCAAACCCAGATTGTAAACTAGTGCTACAACACCAGATATATTCGCAATATTACAATTTTATCGTATGTACGACGTAAGCACACCCACAATTTCATTAATTTCAAACATAAATTACGCGAATTTTTTGCAATTTTCGAAAAAAAGAGTAATAGCCTTAAACGGATCTAATAACATATTTTTACCGTCCCATATAACATATGTGTAGAAAATTTAATGAAAACATTTGGAGCGTTTTTTGAGAAACATTGCGATAATTTCAAGCACTAAGTACGCAAAAAACGTACTTTTTTAAATAGTAGTTGTTTTAAAGAGCTAATTTTGTATGAGATCTAAATAAGACGTAAATCATTCTCTTGAACATCTTTTGAACGAAAAAAGTAAACAAATTTGGAGCCTTCTTTTTTTTTAATTTTGAAAATGTCTGCGGGGCTTAATGACAATGTCTGTTTCATATTCCGGGGACAACGATTTCAGCATTGGGAATATCAATTTTGGAGAAAATCGGCTGAACGGTTTATGCACTACCGTTGTGCACGGACGAACAAACGTTTTGCCCTCAATCGATTTTCCGGTAGTAAGGACGCGCAAAACATGGATCCTGGCAAAACCACGAGATACAGGATTTTTTTTCTAAATTTAGCATCTAGATGTATCCACTTTTACCTTACCATGTCCCGGCAATAAGAGTTTTTGTGTAGAAAAATCCCCGTATTCCGGCGCATGATACTTGCTTTTCTAACTTTAGCAAGTGCGAGAAAGTAAAAGTTCAGAATAGTGTTTTATATCACAAAAATAACCATAGGAGGTTATGAAAATGCAGTTATTTTGAAATCACACACTCACGCCAATTTTATTTATACATATACCGCCTAACTTTGGCAAACGATGCCCTCGACTGAACTCCGTCCCTCCTCCAATTGAGATGCGCAACGTGCAAAGTATGCATTTCCTCCCTGATTCGAGCGATGGGAAGGGAGAAGGCCGTGGGCGGTGGGTGACAAAACGACTTCCACGACTCGAGTGATGAGTAACGTGATGAGGTGTAACATAGCGAAGATTTCGTTTGCTTGTTGGTGTTTGGCAAGCAAGAAATATGGTAGGAATGTTACAACTAACCAAAAGACGATAGATTGGGCACAAGTGAGTTGACACCAAAGATCAATTTTAAGCTTTTTCGTTCCATAGAAAATAGAAGAGACCGAAAATAGAAGTAATATTGAATGTCTAGAAAACTAATTGAATGTATGAATCGAAAAAGAGAATTGTAAAAAGATAAGAATTGTTTGATACGTACAATATATATTTATATCAGGGCTCAATAGTTAATACAAGCGCGGAGGAGTTAAATGTTGGGCTAATGGGCTACTTGGGCTAATATTTGGTAGCCCAAGTAGCCCCTATCACTCTGGATGACTAATAATTGATGGCTCTGGATGACATTTATAATTTGAATTTGCAACAGCAAAGATACTTGACGTAGACAAAGACTAAGATATTTGTCGGCCAAGGCAGTAAACCCAAACATCTAATACCAACACAATACGTAAATGCCAAGTAAAACTAAAAGTATAAGTATGTGTAAAGCTGTGAACTGAAAAAGTATGTTTCACTGCGTTTAGTATGTAAGCTTCATTTCACTCCTTTCATTTGTTTGTGATCTGACGATAGTTCGAGAGTTGTGCGAGAGTTACTTCATTGTAAAACAAATTGCTAACTAATACATTTTAGCCAGAGGCGAGTGTCCAAAAAATATTGTCTGACCATAGCTCGCTTAGTGCAGTTTTCGATCTCGAAACATTATCAACTTCGGCTCCTCTAGGTTGCGTCTCTTGCTACACCACCTCGCTCGAAAAATATTAAATAATAATTAATCAGCCGGGCAAGCATACGGCTGCGGCAGCCGTCGTCTCGCCGAGGTGACTGCAGTTTTCGAGTCCTACGTAGGCATGGTCGTATTTGTGATGGTCCTTTTCGCCTCTGCATCATGCGTATCATCTCATAATTTACACTTTGCACAAGCAATGCAGCACACCCTTGTCGTGCTGAAAAGCTGACCCTGGAAAAATACTGACGTTAATCGTGTAGCGTGGTCAGTAATGGCCTATACGCCAATAGTAATAATAATAATAGTAATAATAATAATAGTAATAATAATAATAGTAATAGTAGTAACAATAATAGTAATAGTTTTAATAATAATAATAATAATAACTATTATTGAAAAAGAAAGTTTGATACAATTGACGTGAAAATAAATTGAACGCAATTGAATGTTTTTTTCTTTGTTTCGCTAAAGTTATAGTGATAAAAATATCAGCGTACACCGCAAAAGTTTAATTTTACGGGCGATGTACAGTTCAGGTGAGTGTGCATGAATGTAAACTTTCTGATATTACTGTGGATGCCCGCAGTACCAGGTTGGATGGCTTTTCCGGCCAGAGCCAAGCGAATGGCGGAGCAGTACCTTAACAGACGGACGCATTTTTTCCTTCCTCATACTTGTTCCCTCAGATTGTCCTGGATGGTGCGGTACCCCGCCGATGGAGATACCTGAACAGGGAAACCCTGCAAGCCGACATGTAGGTCGGCACCAGATCTCACGTTCTAGCTCGGGAGGAAAACCGCTTCCTTCCGGGATAGAACATGCACTACGCTTACTAAAATAATTATAGTCGTATTTTATACCATTGTATGTATATATGTATGTACTTGGCGCGACAGCCCAAGATCGGGCACACGCCTACCGCTGACGTCCCTGCCTCGTAGCCATGGGTTAAGAGGGTACGTGAGGGCAGCACGTAGACATCTCTTGTATTCCTGTCTTTTCAACCTGAGAAGTGAATTTTCTCATCGTCACACAGCAACATATTGTAGGACATTCCAAGGAAAACGCAGACTTTAGTCTTGACTCGGCCGGGAATCAAACCAGGGACCGCGTTGTGAAAATTTTGTACCATTGTACTAATATTAATTACCACAGAAGTTGGTGCGCCCGGTAACTCAAAATAATCAAGGATGGACATCCATCAAATGGGGCAATTGCACGGTCGCTTTCTCCCTGGGTGTACGTGTTTCTGCCTAGCGGCAGCCAAGGGCTCCCAAGGCAACTTTCAAATGAGCCGGTCATGAGGAACAGTTTCCGTTCGACTTGCGTTTGTGATCTGCGGTGGGGGACGTCTCAATGGTTGGTGCTGCAACGACGTAGAACCGATTCTACCGTCCAAACAGTGGCTATCTAGGGCGGGCCAGGTGCCATGAGCGCAACAGGCCAGATCGGGTGGACCTGTGAAGGCAACTCTGACTCCCCCACAAACCTTTTCTTTTTTTAAATTTAACTCAGTTTATTGAAAATGAAAATGTATTGATACCTTCAGAATCTCCAATGAATTGTTCCTAATTTTTTTGAGCTAACATCTTTTTAAATTTAATTTTTATTTAATAATATTTGTGGATGAGGCGAACTGAAATTGAATCCCCTGCTCAAATGATTATCTCCATCTCTGCTATTACGTCGTGGTGTCAATTAACGTTTTGTACCTGTGAAAAGAAAGCTGAATGGAAATTATTATTTTTTGAATGATAAGTATATAATCTCTTTTCATTAAATATAAAGGGATAAAATCAATTTAAAAAATTGTTTCCTAAGTCTGTAGTTAACTTTCTTGTAAACATGGTAAAGAGAAAGTGAAGTAATTATGCAAAAAAACAAAACAAAAAAAACCTATCTCCAGATTTTGACGGAAATTACGGTTTTGGTGGATTAAAATAAATATTAATTAATAATAATTTTCTCGTGTGTGAGTTGGTAGAAAATGAACATGTATGTTGTCGTTGAAGCAGTCGGAGACATCTTTTACAAGTGATGACTAGTAATAGGAAAGATTACTAATAGTACACATGTTGCAAAATTATTTTTACATTAGACAATTGATACACAAAATACAAGAAAACCTGGGCTATATGTTAGCAACAATAGTATTTGAATTTGTATATTGTACAGATACTCAGTAAGAAAGGCATTATTTATCTGATTATCTCTATTGCCAGTCTATTTACAGCATCACAGTAATGTAATTGTTAAATAGTTATTTTACATGTGGCTAAAAGGCATTGATGTGTGCGAGATAGTTGAATTTTCCTGAGCGCCAGAACGCTAGTGTGCATTTACTAACAAGCACATAACTGTCTTTTAGTTACCTCGTATATCAAACCGCCATTGTAACAGTTTGATATATGTTCTATCAGTATGCTTGTATGATTAATGGTAGTGTATTGACTTCGGTAGTACCCCTTATTAAATAGGAGACGACAATCAGCCATTTTATCTATCCCAAAACGTAATAGTATACAAGGCGATAGGATGTGATAAAACAGTTATACGTTGGCTGCAAGTTGACTAAGGGGCAAATCGAGTGCCGCGATATGAATCGCGTTCCTCGGGTCATATTTTCTTATTGTTTTAAGAATGCTTTCCAAATATGTCTATTGTTTTGAATATTTAGAGGAATTAGATTAAACAAATAAAAAACGTAGTTAAACCTAAATTTTCCTTCCAGAATCCAAATACTAAGACGATATTGAAGAAAAATATACAGCTGATCAACTTTCATTTAAAATCAATTAAACAATGAATGTTTCTAGTTTTTTTTTTTTTTCAAAATTTAAGTAGTTATGCGGAGATTCTGCTAATAAGTTACTAGAATTTCTGATTTTCCCAAGATTTGAAGCTGTTGCGACTCTTATAAGAACCACCCCGGTTTTCTAATCGTTTCCGTGAGTTTTCCTGCATTATCTCCTGGGTTCCCTAGATTTTCCTTGTCTTATATTTATGGTTGTGGTAAACTGATAGGCTTGAGAATGTTATCCACAAACGCATAAAATTATTTTTAAATTAAAAGCACACACCACAATCGTGCTTATTTACCAGAATATTTGAGACTGAGGCAATTTCTTTAACATTTAAGAAAAAACTTCTTAGAGCATCTCTGCATAGTGTACATTTGTGAACTCCTCGTAACTATTAAAAAGAAAGCCATTATTTTTCTATTAATCACCTGATGTAACTTTCTTTATTGAATAGGTAAACATTTTTCTTTTCGTCTGGGTACAGCGTCATGTCAAATGGAATTTTTTACATATTAACCATTTTCCGGAGTTCACCTTGGGTATTTTTTACGATTTAATTCTCTGATTTGTAGAATTTCCCATTTTGTTTTTTAGAAATTGTCATGTCTCTTGTCATTGTCGAGGGAGATTTTCCAAGGCGAGTAGCCTCTATTCTGAGAGTTTTTTCCTTTCACGGACGTCCTTGAGAGCAGAGAATTTCGGAGGAAGTCGTACAACCCACAAGAACGCAACTGTGTATTTAAAATAACCATGGGAATTATCTCGTAAAATTTCCTCCTAACTCTAATTGTGCTGTTCCAGCTTAAGCGACAGATTACAAAAGGTTCCAACTCCGTAAGTGTACGCACTGTGGAAACAGTAATATGTTAATGGGTGATTATTCAGTACTTCCTGTAATGTCCCCAAGTTGAAAGAAACACGAGCCATTGTTTACGCTGACAGCGCATAGCCAGCATCAGTTTTCATGAGATGTGTCTTAGTTGTTTTGTTATCAATCTCGTATCGTCTGACTCATTAGACTCATATTCCTACATGCCGTGGTGATTCAACGCATGGGTGAACCCTGCGTCTGTGGGGATTTCGATTTTTAAAATATTGAAAACTACAAACAAGCCATTCAAAGATTATATTAAGTATTTTTTCAAAAAGAATCAGTTTACTGCATGAGCAGCTAGAGCAGGTCGTAGTGGCACATTTGTATGAAAAACATTTCGGACGCATTTCGATTTTACTTTAGTTTCTGCATTATGACACCTTGTCTATGTATAACTGCTGGGGTGCTACTAAATGTGGTCGACCTTATCTTGAGAAGTCATGAAAGACAATAGATTTTCATTAACCATGAAAAACGACACATTTGACACTATCTCCGCAACCAATCCAATCTTTTTTGTACAAGTAGTTTGTTGTAAATGCAAGATAACCGTTCTTTTTTAACCACTTTTTTTGATGTATCGTACAGTTTTACTTTTTCGGGTACTTTCTGCGTAGTCTAGAGAAAGTATTGTAAAGGTGCGGGGTATTTTTTAGTTAGTGCAATTTTTGATCAAGTGAAGTGAAAACTTGCTCTAGACGTATAAAACTGGTCATATCAAGATAATTTTGTAGACTTGCTTCGAGACCATCTCGGATTTTGATGTAATTTTGTACGTAAAGTCCCACAAGTGTCAACGGAATACGTGTGGAGTTGTTGCTGTGTAGATGAAATAGTTTTTGAGATAAAGCGGTTTCTTTGGTCGTAGTATGTAGTACATTTGCAACTTTAAGAAACAATATTCCCTTCTTAGATATTGCTAAACAAATGAAACTGAGCATACTTATTGAACTTTCTTCGCTCTATTCAATGGATCTAATATTAATTTTTCACCAATTAATACACGCTGGGTAATTGGCACCACTTCTACCCTTGTTGGTTCGGCACTGAAATCCTTTATTTATTCGTAGTGATGCAGATAAAATTTGTTTATTTAGCTGAATGAAAAATACGTACGCATGTGTATATAAGCAGGACTTTACTTTCGAAATTGCCAGGGGCTTTAGAGTTTCTAAAATGGTTGCATTGTTTCGAAACTGCCTGAGACCCAGAAATGGACGAATGAATTTGTTTTTATGCGCAGTGAAAATCAGTTTCGAGTATTTTCTCGAACACGAAACTTTCTCACTGTTTGGACACGAAGCAAGGTGCCAGAGAAGATCCGCACGTGCGTGTGGAATGTTGTAGTGCTACGGGCGGAGGTTGATGGCAAATCTGACATTGTCCGACGCATCCCCTAGTTTCAACAACGAAAATAAAATATTTTGGAGGCCGTTTCCACGAATGAGCTTAATCATTTGATCCGTTATCGCCTTGCTGCGTCGTTTTCTGCTCTCAAATCCTCCCGCGTTGATCCTCGGCAGAGGGAGAAAAAGATGACATAAAACATTGTGCGGGGTGAGAGAAGTCTTGTGGCTTAACTCAGCAATAGGCGCCTCATGTTTCGTAAACGAATTTACGCGCACAGGGTGACAGTCCGAGACAATAAAAAGGGGGGCGGATTTAATTGAAATGTATTTTTTTGTTGTCACTTTAGAACACTGCTGTTTAATATATAAATTAATTTTATGATATGTCAAAAGAACGTTACCTATCTTAGTCATTTTTTTGAATTTATTTCGATTTCGACTAATAAGTCATTTTTTTCTTTTTTCGTCATATTAATGTATTTTTGTTGATTTAATCGATTTTAAATTTTTAATTGTACTTGCTTTAAATAATATTTACAATATTACAAGATGCAATAAATGTTCTTCACAGAATTTCGGGGTAGCCTATTCGGTTTCTTCGCTCAGAAATTGTAATGTCAGCCGTAGTCCGTATGTAATTTAAAGTTTCTGTGATGCTTATCAGGGTAACTAAAGGCCAAATTTCGTGGGAAAGAACAGTTCAAACCAACAGTTTGCAAGCGAGGTTTATATGAACGAATGGAAGAAGCTTCAGTTACATCAGTAACATATCCAAAAGCTGAGTTGTTCATCCGAACTGGTTTTGATAACATTTTTTGCATCATTTTCCGTTGGGTTTGGAGCAATGCTTTTAGATAATTTTTGCAATGTTTTAGATCATCAAAATCTGCCCCCTAAAACCTATTGTTTCTATTACATGTGCTCCAAACTTTCCCCCCAGGAACCAGCGTAAACTAAGTTACCCTCGCTCCGTCTGGTATTAAACGTAACTAGGGTCTTGGAGGGTGCATCCCCCACCATGTCCCCTTCTAATTTCCAAAATTTCTCCAAAACTAGTCAACTTTTTGGTGTACTTTTTTTGGGGGATGGAATAAAGTAAAAGGTATAAAAGCGGCAAGGGTTCAAATTTAGTTCAAATATTTAATATTGCAATTTTCGAAACGTGGACTATTTCAGCTTATTCTTACTATCACATTGAATTTTTTATTAATGAAAATTTCTTTAATAAGGTAAGGCTTTAATATGTTCCTAACTTTTTCTGCAAATGTAGTGTCATGGAATAGGTTAAGTAAAATGCCTTTTGGCGTAATTTTGAGTGAAATTCCGGCAACTTTTATTAATTGCGTAAGATTTTCACATCAGCAATACTTTCTTTATTTTTTTACTTGAACTCATTCGAATTTTATAAAAACATCTGCATTTTCGAAAATGGCTATTTGTAAAGCGACAAAAATGTTTTTACGAGGACTCAGGAGGTTGAAAGAAGTGGTTGCGTTAAAATGCCATTTTGGAACGTAAAAACGCCCAGTAAAACGCCCCTCAGCCTCCTTTTAACATCCTTTCTGTACGTTTATTCACAAAGAAAACACCATATGAATGGATCGTTAACAAACGCTCAGTTTGTGTTGAACGCGCTGCCCGGAAGCTGCACTGAAGCAAAAGCCTCGACAAGCGACTTCGACAGCGTGTAAACGGAGAAACTAAAACCTTTCGACAGTCTAAACTTGGCGAAGAGCTGGCTCAAACGTACAGTCGCAGAACAGTTCACCAATGACTGAATATATTATGACAAAATAGTGGTGAATATTTGTGGCTTTAATATTGGTGATTGCTGTAATATTCGATTCTTTTCAGTCTGCTAATACAAGGTGTCGTCACCGACATGCAGTGATATTAAACTAACCCTGTGTTTTGAGTCATTATACCTTTCTTCGAACCACTACGATTTTGTATCTAGAAAGAGTTGTAAGCTTTCTTGGGGACCCAATATATGTTATCACTTGCCTTTTTAACCGGTTTTATAGTTTCACAAATAAACACAATAATAATATACCTTCAAAAAGGTGGAGTGAACGTTTATCTGCTGTAATTTGTTCATTATTTTGTTTTATTGTGCCACAGCCCGCTGGTATGCCTAGTCTAAAGGCGTACTTTAGGCATACTAGAGGGGTATGGTTCTGCGAGTTGCAATCGATCTGTCGAAAAAAGTCGTCGATTTAGCGCCTGGCGCGATGAAACCTGTAAGAAGTTATCGTTAGTGAAGCGAAAATGCTGTATTTAAATGCGAAGATCAGCGAGTATATCATTAGGAGGGTGAGTGACTTGGTGGGTGGAAACCACAGGTGAATTCAAAATCCACCAGGCAATTTTTCCCACCTAATAAATAATTATATTGGGAACAATCAGCAATCATTATTATTAATCAGTGATTGTATGAAAGCGCGATGACCGGAAATCGATTAAAATCTAAACGACGTAAGGTAACTTTCATCATTTTATTTTTAAAAATAAAATTTAGTTCTGAGATCTAGCTAACCGCTAGATGGATTCACGAGACAAAGAAGTTTGAGAGCTGAGATTTCGCTATTTCAATCAGCAATTCTTATTTCACCGTCCTAAAAAAGCTATTTACATATAAGATTGTAGCAAGAATGTAATGTGAAGCGCAAAATTGTTTTGGCAAACCTGATAACAAACAATAGAATTACGGAGGAAGCTAATTCCCTCCGCGAACTACTATATTCTCATTCCTTTCTTGGAAGGAAATGAACAATCCATGGATAATAAAAGATATGTGATTTTAATGTTCTTTGAGAATATAAATGTATGATAGCAAATCACACGAGAAACACTATAGTCATTATTTTTTTATGCCCGATTTTTGGATCTGTGGTTTTGTGATCAAACTTAACAATGCGTAACGGCCTCCGCTGCCATCTGACATCAACGAGCCGTGATATACTCAGGGATAGACGATGCGTCGTTGTTTCGCCATCAGGGCGCCATTTTTGTTTCGTGCTCCCAACAGCGGCCAGAGCGCACCCAACAGGATGAGCTGTTTGAGATGCGCTTGTAAGAGAGCATCGTGCCATGAAAATCCTATTCTCTGTTTAGATTTATTTAGTCAAAAAACAGTAAAAACTGTGCGAGACGTATGGGGGAGAAGATCATCGGCGGACGAGTTCCAGAATGCCTTCCCATCATTTTAACTATAAATAGTTGAAAGATGAATAAAAGTTAAAGATAAATAAATAAAAATATGTTTAAAAACCGCTAGATTAGAAACACTTGAAAAACTAGACATTTTCGTTCGTGAGTTATAGAAAACTTATTTGCAAACGAACTGCATATTTGATTTTTATGCATTGCTAACAAAATATGAACTCATCTTTTCCTCTACACCTACCACTACAAGCAAAAGAAAAGTTCAACAAAACGTGCGTTTAGTAAAGCTACATTTACGTCTAGAAGCAAAAGAAGGGTCCATCTCAGTATTTGCTCAATGTATCTGGGAGACTGGATAAAAACATGATCGAGATGTTCAGTCATGTAAGCGATTTTTTGACATTAATTGCTGACAAACCAAATAGGGGGCATGACAGGTGATTAAAACGTAGAAATGATTTGCATTTACTATTTCAGAAACGAAGGCTAACTTCCTCTTGACTCCGTATAATTCTTGTCCTTTCACCACCTGGTGAATATGTGCATGATACCGATGTTCTTGTGTAGAAAGATAAAAAATTGAAACATTCTTTTTAAGAAACATCATTTACATGCATAATTCTGTGATTAAAATGGTCTATTGTTAATTTAATTAAAAGCGTGATGAAAGTAAACAATACGAGGTCGTTGAAATTCGATACGTGTGGCCTGTACGTTTACATCAGTTTGGTGACGTAATTTACATACATACATTCATCTGCTTTTGGATATGATTTGCGTCAGTTCTTACAATATTTTAGTGGCAGTATCTAAATGATTTATATTACACTTGAAAACTATACCTGAACTCCAAAAACATCCTTGAATAACCATGTGAAAAATTAATAGCTGGGGCTCCAATCTATACAGCTGGAGGCAGAATACATTTCGCACAGCGATGCGGTCTTCGGCGATATTCAACTTTATTCGATATTCAACTGCTTTAAAACTGGTAAAAAACGTCTGTCCTGAAAACGACTTCCGACCGGAACGTGCCACACAACTTTCTTGATAGATCGATGTCTTTTGAAGCCTCAGACCTAATCTTACTGAACATGGAGTACAGCTGTGTGCTTTCCATCGCGTCGAGAGTAAACCTACGCACATCAGACGCGAAAACTCTTGTTAGGTTGGTCGGAATGCCATTGTGTACACGAATTCATTTTCGTGTTAATTGTTTTTTGCATTGTTTAATTTTATAATGGCGTTTCAAAGTTAGTGGTTCATTTGCGCTGGTACCGGCAACACAGTTACTGAATGATGGTTTCTTTTCCATTTATTTCATTTTCCTGTAGCTCTGGTATTAGTTATACGTTCTACGTATACACTGTTAACTGTTTATATTAAGAACTTAATCATTTACTGTTCATTTGAATTGTAAATCGTGAAGAAAGTTGGTGTATCTAAACGTATCCATTTATGTACGAAAGTAATAATTTGGATTCGATAGGTTTCTTATAAAGACAAATAGCATATCGATCGTTTTTAGATAACGCATAAACATCGATTTTTCTATTATTACTTCACTTCTAACTCGTGTACCTAAATGTGCAATAAAGACGTTTTTCATAGAGAAAAAGTAAGTTCCAACATTTGAAAGTTCTTTTGAATCGGGGGAGATATATTAGATTTAGATATAGTATCTTTCCGTAATGAAGATAACTTTGATGCCTCTATGGCTGACCCCTAAAAAAGCTTTTCAATTTTTTTCTAGAAAATATATTTTCCTATAATATGTTTTAAAGAATTAAATAAATGAAATAAAATAAATTTCTTTAATAATCTATATTTAAAAAACATAGCTATATTCAGCGTGTTTTCTGAGCATGAACTCCCGTCACTAATGTAGTAAATATCATTGCTTGAGATCTAGTATACACAATTGCGTATGTAACTTTTTTTCGAAAATTACCTGGCAAAAATTTAAATTATAGTTAAGGATACGTGAATCCATCAAAAAATAGATGACAATCAATGAAAATTTTTTTTTCCAATTGATAAATAAGGATTTTGGCTACACCACGTGGTAGGGGATTTGAATTTATCATTTTCTTCGTTATCTGGGCTCTGTAATGAGAATTGTCTGCCGAAAATTCCCCGTTTTTTCGCGCAGTATTGCATAACTTCTGTATTCCTTAGGGAGAAAGTAAAAGTTGAGTACGTGCGTACTTTAAGCCTTTTCTCTCCCTCTTTCTTAGATTGAACGGCTTTCTTGAAATTATGTAATTTTAATTGATTTAGTTTCGGGAAGATACCAGTTTTACACAAGATATCGTGTAGAAATAGAGAAATGAATTAAGATATCTTCAATAGAAGACTAAATGTTTGAAGTTTTCTAGGATCTGCTTCCTTAATCAGGAAAAATATAAAATTTTCATATAGTATTTTTCTTGAAAGAACTTTCAAATTCATCAAAACTGCTATTTTCGAGGTAGGCTGTGGTACATTATAGGGGGTTCAGTTCTTCTGGATCCTCTAGCTATTGAGAATGACAGATGTCTCCGGCTGGAAAATCACTGCACAGACAACCGTAGACGATTTTATTGAAGCATTTATGACAAACAAAAATACCAAAGTATATTTTTAGACAGCCATTAATAAAAGCGGCGACGTTTAAGGAACACACCATGTTAAATGCAAAAAACCTAAATTTTTTGCACTAGTGTTGAAAGTTGGAAGACGCCAAATGTTACTATAAATCTGCGAATACAACAAAAGAAAAAAAATGTCTCATCGCATGACTTACTAAGCACCTGTAAGTGACGCAGTGATTTATATTTTTGAATTATAATAAAATGAAACTCGGCAAGGGTGTCTAAAAATAGTGTGTGACACCCGCGGTAAAAGTAACTTTACTCGTTCGCGCCAGTTGGCGTGTCGGGTCTGAAAAGGTGGGGAATGTTTTAATTTTATTACTGAACTGAATTTTCGTTCCGTCAGAACATAAACTATTTTTATTGTAACTGAATCAAATATTTGTGGATCAATCCTTAGTGCTTTGTGTCATATGTCGAATGTAGTGAAATTCTTAAGAAAATTTAAAAAGTGCAAACATTCAAAGACATCTATTGTAGATCAATAAAATTGCACAGAAAAGAAAAATCGAGAGCAATAATTACAAAATAATCATACACTAGTATAAATATGACACTTTCGGGACGTTGTATGTACCTGCGGTTGTGATTGTTTTCTGGACGAACTGAGAATCTACTTTGTTTCGATGTGACGACGAAAAACAAATTTGTGAACTGATGAAAGTGAGATCAGAATAATGAAAAAGTATTGTTCACAAAATATACGACTAACATACACACATTGAACAGATAAAATGAACGGTTCTCATCGAAAAATTTGGAAATGGGTGTTTTCCTATCAATTTAGCTGAACTTAGTGATACCAATTTGAAAAGGATCTTTTATTAAGCAAAACAATTTTATTTTAGACTCGTTTGCCCCTTACTTTCCCACGCAAATGAAGGGAAAACAAAATAAAACGAAAACAAATGTAGTAAAAGTGCTTTGCATAAAAATTATTTACTAGGTGGAGTAGGGTTTACGATACTATTGCCATTAGAAATGGCAATAATCTGGCGTATTTTCATCATCTTTATTTCTACTTTAATTAACGACACTTCGGCCACTTTGCGGTCATCTTCAGTGCAATTCTACGGCGGCTGTGGGGTGAGCTTTAGGCAAAACAGTGATATTTCCATTTCTAAATTCTTTTTAATTGAAACTTGTTAAAAATAATAATTTAAAAAGTGTTCCTGTAACCAGTGTCACGATGTTAATGTCAGAAGTTACAACTTTGTATTCTAGAAATAAGTTGTGGTGTTTTAATTAGCAGTCTTACAAAGCAAAACCTTTTCATAACCGGCAGACAGTACGCGACTGTTCCACATACCTATGGTTAAAAAAAAGTAGTTCTGAGCACAAAGGCACATTTTACGTAAGATTTTTCCACGACGTGTGCAGTAGAACATTCTTTCAGAGGTTCCATTCAAAGCAACAACGGCGACGCGTTGAGGCATTTGCGGAATTAGTAACTTAACTTTAAAAATTCCTGTTTCGCCATTCGAGCTTAAAAATGCAGAATTTCTGTGAGTTTGAACATTCCTGAGGAGAAAAATGATACTGAAAATGAAATTGCGGTTGCAGTTGACACGCCCAGAAACACCAATCAAGTATTTATCAATTTAGTTAATCCGCAGGAACTCCAGAGGAGAAGGGGTGCGCGTTTGTGCTTGGGGATCTACAATACGTAAGGGGGCGTCCTTAAATTACATAACGCTAAAGGCGGCGGCGGCGGCGGCGGCGGAAGGGGGTTAAGACAGCGTTGCACTGCGTTACATAGAGACAGGATGGCATTCGATTAGTGTTAGGTAACTTTGGTTTACATTTATTAACATTTATTAAAATACTTCCTTTTTTGAGTCTTAAATTAAAACATCAAATTGTTATCTAATTTGTTTTAAAACATAAATAATGGAAAGTTATTAGAAATTGTTACAATAAATGGAAATATTTTTTTTATTGATTTGAATTGAATCTGTAAGATTGCGAAGAAAATATTTAAAATTGATTTGTAGTATTTTTTAGAATACGATTCAATTGGCGCATTAGACTCTGGACCACGCGCCATCGACAGCGGCGTGTGCACAGCTTATGATTAGAAATTTTCTCGCACGTGCGACCTTCCTTTGCTCAATATTTGCCCATTCATCTTACTGTTTGGTGAAGTTGGCATTGACAACTAATTCCCACTTTAATTATCATACATTTTAATACACAACACAATGAAATTGATACATTTATTTTTACGGAGATGTAATTTATTTTCGTCTATCCGGGTAGATAGGATCTCTAAGGCAGTAGTGTCGTGGCGATCGCGGATCGAAGGATCGCGGGTTCGAATCTCGCGTCGGTCAGTATGTATTTGTGATCGTCCTGTCACCTCTCATCATGACCCTATCTTTTCATTAAAGAAGTATTAATAATTCCCTGCTCAAGCAGGAGGCCATTACACTTAATGGGATGTGTAGTGGCAAATAAAAAAATCACATCTTGCATTTATAAGGTTGCTTGCGGTGTTGCGTGTTGTTGCAAGCGTTACATAATTATTTAGGGGGGGGTTCAATTGCGCGTTACGGGTGCATTGCAGGCGGAAAGGGGATATTCAAAATATTCCAAATTCGCGTTACGTAATTTATGGCCGACCTCTAAATCAGGCTCTGTCATTTTCCTCTGCAGCAAGCAGGCGGCGCGGCGCGGCGTGGCGCAGGGCTGCGCCCGGGACGAGCTGAAGCAGCGCCGCAAGTGGACGTGGGCGGTGGGAGCGGCGCGGCGCGGCACGGCGACGAAGGCTCGCTCGCCACATGCGCGCACGTGCTTTAGGTCCGGGCTCCCAAACGATTCCCCTCGCGGATCTGGAGACGACTTCTAGCGGGCGGATGTGCTCATCCTGGTTTCTCCGAACAACACCGGGCGAATGCCGGAGCAGTACAATGACAAACGGGCCACGTACCGCGCCCGATCTTTTCTTCCTTGTTCGTATCTTTTCCTGACATATACACTTACATGCACTACACATGCTAGGAGTCAAGAGCGTAGAGCTTGTCGCAGAGGGTCGGTGCCACACAGGAGGAGAAACCTCGAGAGGGAAATTGCCGGAAAATTAGTAGCAAATGCGGGCAAAACTTAAGGAAAAGTAGGTCGTTGCCGGACTTAAACGTCTAAAGGATTCTTCACATTTTCGCCATATCTCTGGATAAAGCATGAACTGCACTTACGGGGCATGCCCATTGTAGTTGACGCACCCGGAAACACATAGTATGTCTAAAACTTAAACAAGTATTGAGGAGCACCAAGCCAGAGAAGTTTCCAAGTAATCAAACGATTAATTAATCTTCCGCTCGGTTCGGGTTCAGTTCCCAATCGAGCCGGATGTGGAATTTATGGTGAACAAAGCGGGTTCTTGTCTTTTTCTTCGGCTCATTCATTCATCATTCATCAATTGTGGATCTTATTACCGAAGTGCCATTTCTTCATCGTTCAAAAAACACAATTTTTCACGAAAGGAATGTATTCGCATGCAACCTTAAAAAACATAGTTTAAGGTAAGATTCGTCGATTTTAGGATTTTTTTAACACAGACGCAGTTTTACTACTTAATATTGGGCAATACTTGGTTTTAAGCATTGAATGGTATGTTGGAAGGCGTTTTATAAGGATTAGAGTACAAAAATTCAAGTGGCATTACGAGTGATTAATTCCAATGCTTTGTGAAATACGAACAATTTTTTCAGATCACTCACTGATGCGCACGCGCGCACACACGCACACACATGCGCGCGCGCGCGCGCGCGCGCACACACACACACACACACACACACATATACGCGAACTTACTTTTACACTTACATTCGCACACAGTGGCATAGTGTGTCAAAAACTTAAACAAGTATTGAAGAGCACTAAGCCAGAGATGTTTCCAAGTGATCCGGTTTTATTAATACGGTTTTATTAATTTAAATGTAATTAATATTATTTTATAGTTTATTACTTTAAAAATTGAAGACGTGCAACACTAACACTTTATCAGAACACTAACTTGCTGAAAATAATCACATTAAACGAAAACTATCTAGGGCGAGAACATGTCTTACTCCAGCGGTTGTCCTGCTGTATCTTCCACCTTAAAGTAGTTTCTTCACTAATATTTCTGCTGCTATGCTCGCGCAAACTTTCCTTCCGAGAAAAAAGCATATTGGAATAAATCTCCACTCATGCTACTGAGTACCCCTTGAGACTTCTTCCTTTAGCCTTGAAATCTCTCTTAATAGGACAATGAGGTCTTTAGAGACGTATTACGTAATGAACAAATATTTTCCCTTTTTGAGTGTAGACAATGTACGCTTGTCGCACTTCTCACTGCTTACAGCAAAATGGAACAGGTGGAATAGAAATTAAATATGCGGATGATTATACACAAAAGGAGAAATATTCACTTTTGTTCTACAGATGTAGTACGTGTGGTTGACTGAACGTATATTGCACTGATGGAAAAATGATAGTTTACTCTAGTACGTACATGCTGAATTATTCCATTGTAAAAGTGTGCTTTAATGTGAACCAAAACAATGACTTAGTCAGGCTCATGAAACTCGTTGAGTTTTCAAAAAGATATTTTGAAGGTTATCAGGAAAAAATCAGTTTTTTGAAACGGGCAGAACGATGGACGAATCACGATTGACGATCGTTCAGAAAGATAAGAAGATAATAAAAATGGGAGAGAATATCAATCCTCGAGAGTTAAAATGTTTTCTCCCTAGGGAGCGAAAGTCTCACTAATGAACTATTTTTTTTTTTGGTTCCGTGATGCACGACAGAAGCTTCGTGATTCTTTGAATCACTTTCAACATACTTTTGTGGTCTTTAACATTTTTCTATAATATAATAGTACATCTTAGTTTATTTCTCTCCGGCAAGTGACAATGATTTTGTAGTATTATCACGCAAATCTTAGGGTTAAATGTTTATATTAGAGCTCGTCCAAAAAGTTACTCAGTATTCGCATATGAACGTAATTTGTTTCAACACTAGTACTGAAAGTACGACAAATAGAAATACGTACCCACGCCGAACGGAACATATGTTGGGATCATTAATAACAATTGGTTTGTCACAAGGGCAAGTTGTCATAAAATTGAGACCATGAACCAAATATTAATCATCACACAGCAAAAGTGACTTTGCACTACACGACGGGTTACCTAGACTCGGCCTCCATCAGAAACGCTCCCACCTAGTCATGGAAACATCCAGTTTCTTGCCTTGCAATGTAAACTACTATTATTATATAAGTGCGCAAGTGCTTTTCTTATTTTACGACGTTTCAGACAAAACTTACTGCGGGTTGAAATGTCAGCCTTAGCTAATACGTAAAAATAACGAGTAATACATTTTAAACCACATAAGAATATACACGCAAATGTAATATAAAAAAACCTTGAAACATACCCAGTGACAGTTTACAAAAAAACCGCGGGTGCTGGCAGAAGTAGTGGTATGGCTATGAAGCACTTTAAAACAATGTGTATGCTCATATTTTTGAGAATGTCTTTTAAATTATTAATAAATTGTATCAATAATTTAAATTGAACAGAATTGAATTTAAAAAAATTACCAAATCAGACTAGCACTTAACAAACGGTATGTTATATGGAACGCTACTTGCTCACCACTTAACTACTTCGTAGATGGATCTTCATTCCCTAGTATCCCACACGCCTCCGAAAGCAATTCTCCTCGCTCATGACGCAAAAGCAACACTGATTTGAGTAATGGGGATTACATCCATGATATGGCATTAGTATAAAGTATAATTGAAGGACATTAAGGCAGCTTCAAGATGAGCCACACCAATAACAATGAGCCTCCCACTATTCATAAATACTAAATCTCAATTTTGGTCAATAATCTCACAACTTCTTACTATATAATAAATAGTAACAATTTGAGAACATAATTCATGCATTATTTATGAAGTATATAACTATATATTAGGTATAAATAATTTGATTATATATTCAGTAAACATAAATATGTGATTGTTTTCATAAATACTAAATCTCAATTTTGGTCAATAATCTCACAACTTCTTACTATATAATAAATAGTAATAATTTGAGAACATAATTCATGCATTATTTATGAAGTATATAACTATATTAGGTATAAATAATTTGAATATATATTCAGTAAACATAAATATGCGATTATGTTTTAATATAAACATACATAAATATCTGATTATATATTAAGTACATAATTATAGGGATTGGGATATAAATTACATCGGGATATACACTATATTGGAATATAATTATGTATGAATTATTTATTAAGTGTATGATTCACATTTATGAAGGGTGGAAGGCTTGCTGTGGCTAAACATGCTACTGACCCAAACCGTTGATTGTGTGTTAACTTCTCTTCAATACAATCTAAAGAATTCAGATTCCTTTCAATGCGGATTTCTCCTCTCTCATTGGGACTGCCGCCTCAACAGACGTTTTTGCGCTGACGTGTTCATTCACGAGTCATTTGCGTTCAGCGCAGTTTCCGAGTACCAATTATGCGGAATTCCGTGTTTTTATCATACATTTTATCACGATGTGTGCTTTTACGGCTGGGACGTTTAGAAAGAGAAAAGTAACACTTTAGACGCCTGAATGAGATTCAAAATAATGAAATTACAAACATTTTAAAAAAAATCAAGAATGAAAAGCGACATTTTTGGAATATAAAGTACGCAACAAAAATAAAAGCTGTCGTGCTGGAACGTTGGACGTAAATGGTCATGTGGGGTTGTGGCCACAACCCTCATTCAGAATTTATATTTTTTTTCTCATGCGTATTGTAAAATGTTTCAAATAAAGAATCAGCTATGAAGAAATAGAACTAAAAAGAATGCAAACCTATTTTTCAAGTAATTTAATTTAAACGCCAAATATATTTTAAGTGAATTAATGAGTTTTTATATAGAAAATATATTGCTGAGAGAATCTGTCACTAATCACCTTTTATGGAAATGTCAACACTCACAAAAACTCTTCACAATTTACGATTTCGCAACAAAGACGGAAGAGTTGAGTTGCGTGGGCTGTTTGCGCCCCCCCCCCCAGCCGCCCAACTTTAATGACATTGCTACCTGTTTCTACAAAATAATGTCTTCCTGTAAATGTATACGGAAGAACAAATATGCATCATTTTTATTCCGCAGGCTGTTCCATCTTTCAGGGAAAGCCGATTTCGACTATCCGCGCCGGGTACCCACAATGTATCTCATGGAGTCACATATGAACCGTTAGACGGACTTGTGGGTACATGGTCAGCAGACTCACAAGGCCTTACGCGACACAATACATGCATGAAAGACTATGGACAAACAACTATGCCCACGGCGGGACTCGAACATGCGACTCTTCTGACTGCGATGCTGAGTCAGCACCTGCTCTAGCCACCTCAGCCATTCAGGACGACGAAGGAGCAACTCTGTATGCTACCAAGGTTTTGCAAAAATTGGTTCTAATAGTACTTGGGAGAGTAATAGACACAACGCACGACCGCATAAAGATTAATTTAGACATTCTTTAAATAATACAGAAAAGTTTTGTTTTTCGTTTTTGTAATTAGTAGCATATGATGTTTTCTAGATTTTCTGTAAAATCATTTAGAGTTTGTCGTTTTCTAAAATTATTTTTAACGGACGAAAAGAAACTTCGCAAAAAAGCAAAAGCAAAATAAAATAACTTTAATCAAAAGGTTGTCAGTATAGAAGTAATATTTTTTTACCCTTCCTTTTTAGCAGTTACCTATTACGAAGACATTAAAACTGATGTCAAACATTGTTTTAGGACTTTTGGGTACCGTATGTACTTTGAGTAGTTTTGATTAATCTAAGACTGTATTCACAAAACTACTTCCTTTCATCAATATTGAGCGTAGATCTGAAGAAAAGAGAATTGGACTATTTGATTTGAAGTTACGCAATTATCGGTTCAAAAGAAGGCAAGTCTCCTCGTTGGTCTTTCGAAAAAAAAAAAAAAAAGAAAAAAAAAGGGTGTTGATGAGGGCACGTGTTATGGTCTTTATGCGAATTATATTTTTATCAAATGTACGAGAATTGTTACTTAGAGTTGGTTGCACATGTTCATAATTGGAACAAGTAATACATTTAAAAAAAGTGCAGTCCGCGTGCTTCACATCTCAGTCTCGGAGATAACATGCATTGAGTTACTGCAGTACTACCAGTACCAATGCTGAGTTACTAGGAAGTGATGTCGAATGAGACTTGAACTGCCAGTAATGAACGTAAAAAAAAGAACAATTGGAGTCCACGTTCTGCTATGAGTAATTGCACCTCCGCTCTCCTGATCCCCTGAGGCATCTCATAAAACGGCAGCGCGTTGCAGAGCGGTTCGCATACATGTGTGGTTCGCGGGAAACTGCGCCTTCAAGAGCAATTGGTGTGAAGCGTGTGTGATTCACTTATTCACATTAAATTAGTCTGTGCCTCGTTACTCTTAACCAGTCATTTACAATTTTTAGTTCACATCCATCAATAAACATTACGGTTAAACAATTTTACATTTGAAGTGATTCCTTGGAGATTTTCGCACATCAAATGGATAAAATTACATATTCAATCGTATGAATGAAAATAACCCGACACTGAAAGGCATTAGGGGAAGAAGAAGAAAAATAAAAAATATTAAAATTGGACGCGGCGTCACCCGGACAGCCTAGTAAATATCGAATTATTCATCCGCTGTTTGCTAGAGCCTTCTAGCAGCCGGTTGCTCTGGCCAATAGGTTTAGCTCAGAGCAAGTTTCGTGGATTTTTTTCTTCCCATTTTCAAGCAACTTCTACTAAGTAATAATAGATTACCATTGTCGTGTAGAGACAGTTGGTATGGATGCACCTTGTAAAAATTTTAAACGATGGGATCCATGAATGCACCTTGTCAAAATTTTAAATGACACGGTGCATCGTTGGAGTGGAACATGCGTGGGTCTGGGGTCCCAACGCGAAGGACCTGCACGTGCGATGCGCCTGACCGGGCCTTGGAGAGCGCTTGCGAGTTGTTACCTGCGGAGAACGCGGCGGCGAGCAGGACGAGCGCGGCGGGCGACGGCGTCGGCGAGCTGGCGGTGGCCATGGCGGCGGGCGAGAGAGGTGGAGTGGGCGGTGGGCGGTGCGGCGCGACGCGGCCGGGCGGGCGAGCG